>JASDQU010684143.1:65147-75460 GCA_032191745.1 Picea mariana | reverse complement strand
TTCCAAGAGTTTGACATTGAAGTTGTGGCGAAGTCTAGAAGATTGAATGCAGGACTGGATCACTTATCCAGGATAACTAATGGAGAAGAACCCAATAACTTGGAAGATAAATTTCCATATGCACAATTGTTTTCAGTAAGGATAGATGATGAGTATTTTGCTGACATTATTGAGTTTTTGAGTACAAGATTTGCACCAAGAGGATTACTACTATGCAGAAGAAAAAATTGGTGGTTAGAGCTGCAGACTATCAACTAATTGCAGGTCATTTATACAAACTTGGAGCAATCAACATTTTGAGGAGATGTGTTATGGAGCATGACAGGCCTATAATTTTAGCAGAAGCACATGAAGCGATTGTTGGAGGACACTATGCAGGGAAAGCCATTGTGCAAAAGGTATTACGCACAGGATTATGGTCGCCAACAGTTCACAAGGATTCAAAGGAGTACTATCATAATTGTGATGTCTGCCAGAGAGTTGGAAAACCATCTAGGAGAGATGCGATGCCATTGAGACCGCGAGTAACTTTGCAAGTATTTGATAAGAGGGATGTAGACTTTGTAGGACCTATTAATCCACCAGCAAGAATATCAAGAGCTAGATATATTATTACAACAACAGAATACTTGACCATATGGGCTGAGGCAACAACAATAAAGGATTGTAGCGTAGAGACTGCAGAGCATTTTTTATTTGAACATGTAGTTACAAGGTTTGGATGTCCAAGAATATTGATGAGTGATCAAGGGACTCACTTTATCAATAGTACAATCCATATAATGTTAGAATAATTTGAGATACATCGGCATAAGAGCACTCCTTATGATCCTCAGGTGAATGGAACATTAGAAGCATTTAACAAGATATTGGAGAATGTCTTAACAAAGATTTGTAATGTGAATAGAGATGACTAGACTTGAAGGTACCAACAGTACTATGGGCTTATAGAACTACATGCAATAAGCTAATAGGGAAGACACCCTTTAGGTTGGTGTATGGATAGGAAGTAGTAGTTCCCTTATATATTTGATACCAAGTCTGTGCATTGTAGCGATTACAGATATGACAGAAAGAGGCGCAGCATGGGAAAGATTGGCTCAACTTATGGAATTGGAAGAAGACAGAGTTATAGTTGGTTTTCATCGGGAGGAAGAGAAAGAAAGGATGAATCCTGGCATGACATATATATTAAGAATAAGAACTTAAAAGTAGGAGATTTGGTTCTCCTCTATGACAGTAAATATTTGCAACACCCAGGGAAGTTCAGAATGCATTGGCTAGAGCTGTATGAGATAAAGTCTATCATGGATGGAGGTGTTGTAAATCTGAAGGAATTAGAAGGCAAGGAAATGCAAGGAATGGTGAATGGTAGTCGACTGAAACTGTATAGGGAAAATCGACCTACCAACCCTCAGTAATTACAGTGCAGAAAGAATAATTGTACATAGTGTATATAGTAGGAAGAAAAAGAAGAAAAAGAAAAAAATAAGTAGTCAGAAGAATAAGTGGTAGACAGATAATTTAGAATCACAACATGCACAGAACAGTAAATTGGTGCGACAGAATTCATAAGAATGTGTGCAAGAAACTAAACATTGCGTGACGAGACAAAAAATGACCGGAAAAGTGAAAAACTGGTGAACGAAAAAGAAAGAGTGCATCAGAGCATAAATGAATGACAGAGTCTATAAAAAGGGAAAAGTAGGGAAAACACAAAACACTTGTGATTTTTTAGCAAAGGAGTGACAGAGAAAACAGGGTGTGAGTGAGTAAGAATCTGTGAAGAACCCAGCTAAGATCTATAGCAGATTTTTCTCGAAGATAAGAAAATGGCATCGCTAAAGTTCGGAGGACCTAGTCAATTTGCACGAAGGACATGAAGCACTAAAAGACCGCTGGAAGAAACAACCGTAGTGGTTGATGTGGATGAGATTCCAACTAGAGAGAATGAATCCATCAGTCTGACATAGATCAAAGAAGAAAACCCAGTAGAAGAAGCAGCGGAAGTCATCTAAGTCGTGCACGGACGAAACCCTAGGAGGAAAGCAAACCCTAGCACAGAAAACCCGGGAGCGGCACACACAGAAAGAGAACAAGGTGAAGATGACAGTGATAAAATAGACTTAGATAAACTTGCATTAGAGGAAAACCTAGAGATTGAGGATGACCGTGACACAGATGAAGAAATGCAGGAAGAATAAACCCTAGAAGAAACAATAGCAAGGTCATTGAGGAAAAGGGCAGTAGTGGCATCAGTGCTCACACAAACACGAATTTTTCTGACAGTGCCCCACATTCTGAACTTAATCATAATTATAGAATATATGTTGGGATGCATTCCAAAGTTAAGATATGTGGACCATGATGTGACAGAAGTGGCCAAGTTTCCACAACTTGCGTAGGAGGTGTATATGGAAAACAGGGGGTCAACCTTGAAAGGAATCCTGATAATGGAGCCCAAACATGGATAGTCAGAATTTACAACTCTGAAATTATAAATTTACTGGAAATTCCTCACTTTGGCAAGGGGAAAAATGTAAATTCATGCATAAAACAACTTTTGGCGAGTGTACTTGGAGGGTTTTTATGGATGGACAGACATGTCTTGATAGATGTCAACCTAATTGCTAAGCTGACAGGACTACCGACAGATGGGGTAAAGCTGGAGCAATACCTCAATGATAAAACAAAGGAAAAAGGATATTCTAGAGGAAGTGAAAGCAAAGTTTGGCACGGAAAGAGGCACAAAAGGTATGATTATTTAGAACATCAATGACCCAGCTACCAGATTTGCGACAAAGTTGATGGCCTGCAAGCTACTTATAAAGTGTCACATAGAAGAGGCACCTACAAGGATGGTCACAGTAGTTGCGCAGTGAAAAAAGGGTACAATTCTTAGTTGGGCACCGTATTTGATCAACCTTTTCTTAGAATACTACAGAGATGTGCAGGATGCTGGAACGGAGTTCCACTATTCATGGTTGTTGATTTTGATAGCCTTGGAGGCATGGGAAAAACCAAAATTTTCAATGTCTTATGAAAGAATAGGAAAGTGTGGCACGACGAGATATGAAACCCTATGACACAACACAGATGTCGAGCAGTGAAAATCCAACTAGAGCATTTTTGGCATGTATATTATGGAGATGCAGGAAAAAATTGCAGACACTTGGAGAATTTCACCTGATGTGGTGAAGGAGCATGAGGGAATTTCCAATTTCAAGGCATCAAGGCATAACATATGGATACAAGCCAAAAGAGACCCTAAGAAGACATGGCTTGGGATGCACTATTACATAATAGCAAAAGAAGTTCAATGGATACTAGCAGAATGGCCAGAGAAATGGAAGGTGCGACTAGCAGTCAAGAAATGAGAAAAGGGAAAAGAGCAAGCAGAAGCTGCCACAATGCAGAAATATAGTAGCCCAACAGTCAATACTAGAAAATCAACAGAGTGCACCAAACCCACAATTACTGGTACAACAAAAAAGAAACCAAGGAAGAAGGAAATAGTCTGGAGAACCTCAGTGCTAGGAACGGATAACGTGGGAAGAAAAAACGGAGAAGCGCAGAAGAAAGATGGAATCTAAACCCAAGAAACAGGGACTCGAAGCATACCATAGGTAATGAAACCAACGCAGTCAGAAAAGAGGAAATCAACCATGCAGATGGGAGAACAGAGGAAAAAGATGAGGGCACAGAAGAATCCCATTGAGCTCACAATCACAGAAGACGGTGTAGAATTAGTAGCAGATAAGGTGAAAGACCGAGGAGAAGAAGCACTCTATGTCGCAGAATCTCAAAGAGAAGAACTCATGACAAATATAATGGAAGTTAAAGAATTTATGGAGAGCTTACAGCTCAATGTCACACAGCAAAAAAGTACAGCGCAATAGGTACCAATACATGAAGAAAGGGAGCCAGGCCAGACAGAAATAATGGGAAGCACGACATTTAAGATAAGTCAAAGCATGTTACAAGTAGATGAGGAAACCGCACAATGACCTTTGTTGGATGTGGAACACTTGGACTTGGAATTATCCAAGATCCCAACAAAGGCATTATATAAGTTGTAGATGAGCGTGGCGAGAGAAGTACAATCAAGGCAAGGAAAGATGCAACAAATTTGGAGACAGCTAAGAAAGAAAAGGAAGTGTTGGAGACAACCCTCAAATAAGTTCAGATTGAACATGGGGAGGAAAAACAACGTGCAAATAAATTGGATCAAAAACTTGAAGAAGTCTTACAAATGATCCCAGATAGCGCACTAGTAGGAGAACTCAGCATAGAAGAAAAGATAACGAGGATAGCATAGACAATGGAAGGATACAAACATGATATAGTAGAATTGGTTGGGAAGCTGACACCAACCACCCCTCCAGAAGTCAGATCAGATAGGGAGCAACAGGAAACAGAACAAATAGATAGAATTGTGTTGGAAGCAAAAGAAGTAACAGAGCTCTATGAAAGGACCACGCAGATCTGGACAAACCTGGAAAAAGACAAAGGGATACAGAAGTTGGATCGGAGAGAAGAAAAGTCAAATTCCACAGTACAAGATTCGAAGCAGAGAAAAAAGACAATGAGTATTTCAGACAGGCACAAAAGTGCGCAGGAGATGAAAAACTTACAGGCAGAGGTAAGGGTCGTGAAAGAGGAAAAGCAACCATGACTGGTTTAGCTAGAGCCACTCCAAGAGCAAGCTGAAAAGATGATAGCAAAGCTAGATACAGAAAAGGGAAGGTTGGAACAGATGCACTCGGAGAGTTTAGAAGTACTAAAGGAGCACGTCATAATGCAGGTGGTGGAGACCCTGACAAAGAAGAGTGTGTAGGAAAATAACCAAGTGGATGCATGAATGCAGAAGTTCCAAACATTAGAGAAATCGATGCAGGAGGCACACACTATCTTAGTGGCTCGGGGGTCCCGAGCCACAGGTTAGTGTTGGGGGACTGTTGGAGCAGAAAATTTTGGGGTTCAGTACAGTAAACGAGGATAAGATCTAAGGAATGGACCAAGGAAGTAGTGCACGCTAGGAAAGAAGGAAAAGTAGCATGACAAAGGGAAAAGGAAGTAGCACGTTAGGAATTAAGGAAGATCAGCACAAGAAATGGTTGGATCAAAGACCAACCGCACGGAAGCCAGTTAAAAAGTGGACAAGTGGAGTCCACTTAGAATTAGGGTTTTGAGTCATAATGTAAGGGTTTTTACCCATTTTGTAATATAAATAGAGGAGTTGTGAGGTAGATAGGGATATAATATCTTATCGTATCTTAGAGCTCGGGTGTGAAGAACCTACTTTTGGAGAACTTTTGAGTCTTGGGTTGAAGTGATTGTTTTGTTGAGAGCTGTGGAGCTCAGATGGAGTTGGTTTTGAGTTGTAATTGAGGGTCAGGTTGCAAGTTGTGGAATTTGGTGCAACGCTGGTTAGCCTCACTAATACTAAATCTATGATGTAATCCATGCAGCACAGGACCGTTTTGATGAAGAATAATAAATAAAGCAGAAGATCTTTGTGGACGTAGCCCAGGGGGGTGAACCACGGTAAAAATGGTGTATCTATGTCTGTTGTGTTGATTTTATATGCTTGTGATGAATGAATGGATAGATGAATGCATCTGTTAGAATTTATTTACAACGCACACTAGAATAATCATGCAAAATGAATGTTATTGAATGGATAAAATAGTAGATCTGATGAATTTTATGGTAGAATGCATGTTAAAGTAGAAGTCAAAGGAAAATCCCCAATCCCTTCCATGATTGCAGACATCTGCCTCCTGCAGTCACCCATAAGCCATCTCGAGTGAGACTACATTGTGCACTATGTGCGTGGTGTAGCCTTCTATTTTACCAGAAGGGTCGATTGTGAATAGGGTTTTGTTGGAGGTTAGCCCATACATCCAACATCAAGCCTTCAATACAAGGTAATTCTAATCTATGTGTTTATAGTCAACTCCCATTCAACTCAAACAAAATTCATTGAAACCTATATGAAATGTAAAACATAGAAGGGACGATCATTACTTAAAAATATAAGATGGTCACTAATTAAAACATATGATATGGATAAATGAGAATGTGGGAATAAGACAATCTACATTAAGCCAGAGATCCACCCATGCCAAATCGAATGAAGGGAAAATAATTCAAATGATTTTATGATTTCTCTTCGCCATTCTTTTGATCGCATAAACTACCACTTGGCTCATTGTCTAACGAAATTGAAACATCCACCTAGCCACCACGTGATGTGACCTCATGGAGATGTAAGGCGGTGTACGACCTTAAAGGGATACACAATTCCTATGTGTAGCTTCCAAGAAATTTAAAATGCAGTGTACAACCCTCTTGGGTGATAACTGGCAGTGTAGAACCTTGGGAAAAGAAGATAGGTTGTGTGTGGCTTCAATAGTCATCGAGTTTGTCAAACATAATTAGAAACTCATCTAGATAAGTGCAATGGTCAATTAATGGTAGCAATGGATCTCCAATCTAAGTGTAAATAAAGTGGTGGGTAATTTAGATTTGTTGGCATTCTTTAATTGATAATAGAGAATGAAATTCTAAGTAAACTAACATAGATACAACTATGAATTCTTCATTAAACCATTAATATGACTACAAGCAACATACCAAGTACAAAGAAAATCCACCTAATTCAAATATGGACTTTTTAACACATAATTTGACACAACAAGTCGAGAAATTCATCACATAATGAAACAATATTTACCTTGCAAACCCAAATGGGAAAACTAGCATTCAATTAGCTTCTATTAGTATTCTTATTTCTCAGTAAATGTGTAGGTTACAGCACCCTCTGGCTCTCTGGTACATTCTCAACCTTCACATTGGAATTTGGGCAGCAATTCCTCTCAAACTTAACCAAAGAACCAATATTCTTTTGGGGTACATATATAAATAGGAGAATGGTTTTATTGGGGGGTCATCTTCAAGGTTGAGTGTCCCCAACTCCTCAACGTCCCTTAAGTCAAGCATTGGTTTCTCCTCTTTTGTCTTTTCTCAAAAAGAACTTTGAGGAATATTTCTCGTGCTTTATTTCTTTAATACTTTATTTCTTTACTTTTAATTCTCTTTTTTCTTCATCTTTTAACTTTTCCCATACTTACATTAAGAGTACAATGTTAATGAATGTGTGGATACTGATTGGAATGGCATGGGGCCATTCATGCCATCAACCTTGTCTCCTACCTGTATCATAGTCTATAGAACCTTGATTTTGTTGATCCTTGTGGAACTTAAGTTAATAGAAAATCATGTTAATTTGTGGATCCAATTCTGATCCCACCTCCCTATTAGGAGGGTTTTGGTCCCCAAAATATTATAAGGCAAGGTGAGGGAACTTGCATTAGATTTGGTTCCTCTCATACCATTTTTATTTCCTTGGAGTCCGTCCTTTGAGGCGAATCTACCATATCTCTTTCCATCCTCTTTACATGTTCCTTTCATTGTAGAATTGTATCCTCCTTCAGTTCTTCGAAAGAATATGGAGAAAAATATTTGATAGTGGGGAGAACCTGATGGTCTCTTCTCCATCCAACATGGAGGGCTCAAACAACTTCATATACTCCACATTCACCACTAAATTAATCTGCATATAAGAAGGAAGTCTCAATCTAAAGGCATTATCATTCACCTACTCAATGATGTCAAAAGGTATGCATCTAAGGAGATTGAGTTTCTTTGCTACTCCTTGCAGGTGCTCCTAACAAATGTAAATCCACACCTAGTCTCCAACATGGAACTTATGATCTTCTTGGTGTTGGTCATGTTTCGCTTTATACTAATGTTGGCTTCTCTCAAGCTTGCATGTCCCATAACATGCAAGCCATATCCTTTCCACAAATGTGCTTACCTTCTTTTCATCTCCTTGCAGACTTGCTTCGTCCTTTTGTTGTTCATACACAATGTCAAATTGTGAGGAAGGTAAATAGTTGATGCAAGCCTTAAGAAGTGATTTTTTGGTGGAAGAATGGAGTGCTCAATTGTATGTATGTTTAATGTACACCAACTTCTCATCCCATGTCTTTAGATGCTTACTATTGTACCCTCTCAACAATTGTACTAACATACGGTTGACAATTTCCATTTGTCCATCAGTTTGGGGATTAAATACAATAGAATACCTCATTTTGGTATCCATTTTCTCCCAAACCAATGTCTAGAATCTACCCAAGAACATGTTATCTCAATTAGATATGATAGAGCTTGACAATCCAATATGTACCCAAACATGATTGAAGAATAACTCAACTACTTATCTTATAATGATCATCTTCTTGCATGGAATGAGCATGCATGTATTGTTGAAGTGGTCTATCATGAAAAACAAGTAGTCATGGCCTCTTCGAGACATAGACAAACCTCCAAAAAAGTCCAGGGAGATGCTCTCCCATGGTTCACTTGGTAGTGGCAACATCGTGTACAACCCAAGATTTTTGTTGCTTGGCTTGCTAGTGATGCAAAGAACATAGTCCCTAATAAATTTCACCACATACTTTTGCATCTTTCGCCAATACACATACCTCTACAAATTTTCCATTGTCTTCTTCATGCTAAAATATCCAACAATTTTTGAAGTGTGAGATTCTCTCATCAATCGAAAAATTTTGTCCTATGGTATGCATAGCCTATCCAACTTGTATAGTAGCCCATTCCAAAATTGATATTTGTTTCCTTCCATGGAGGTGACATGTCTCTTAAATATTCATCTTATGGATAATCTTCACACAACAGACCATGAGTGAAAGGCTCAAGTTGCATTATCACACCAACTATTGCAATCTTCTTTAGTAGGGTTCATGAAAGCATCTTAGCCAGCCTATTTGTAGATCCTTTCTTGTAGTTGATCAATGTTGTTCCCACAAAACCCCCCTAAGTTTAAATAAAACTTGGGGCCCCACCTTAATTTTTATTGATATGGATATGCTTCTTCCTTTTTCACATTAACTTTGATTTATTATTGCATGGTTGCATCATATGGTTAAGGTAGATAGGCCTTTAATATCTACTTTATTGGTTTTGAATTAGCTCCTTTCTTGCGTTTCTTCCCATTTCAACCTTGAGTTCTTTCTTTTATTGATTCCCTTTGCCCAATTCTCTTTTTTTTTTCCAACTCTCATATCCCCTAATTTTTAAATAAAGCYYGATCTTTAAATCAAGATCCATTTTCACTAAACGTTCCATCACCTCACCTCAATTTTAGAATYAGCCTCGAACRCAAATTGGACCCACGCCAAGTGAAYTGACACCCACGATCCCCAAATCGGGTATGCCCTTTCTTATAATGATGTTAAATGGTCATTATTTTCTTCATTGGGCCTAATTCACATATTAATTCTCCCATCRCTTTGAATTATTTGCATGAATTAAAATTTAATGAAGTCAAAWTTACATATTTGAAGTGGGCAGGTGATTTGCACTTGTTTGTATGCCTTTGAACATGATCTACCAACACCATAAACTTAAAACATCGCATTTTCGAACATGAATGAATAAATTATTCCTAAAGTATGAGTTGTAATATCACATGCCACAAATTTGGGTTTTTTGGGTAATTATCATGATTTGACATTTATCCCTATAAAGTAACGCTCAAGGTAGTAGAACTCCAAACATTTCAGTTTGAACATTGAAGGCAATGAATAGAATTTGCAAGGAAACTTCTTTCCCCGAGTTCAAACCTACATTAGGAGTTTGCAATTAATATCAAAATGCATCATGGATAATTTAATATGCAAATCAAATTAGGGTCAATATTCTGTTAAACCGACAAACTTGTATAATTTGAATTGTTTGAGGAATGTTTGCTATTTTTAAATTTGATTTAATCTTCTAATTTAATCATGTATTCTCTTTTGGTTGTGATAACATTTTGTAGGAAATTATATCTAGCCTTCAAGAGACCCAGAAAAAGGAAGATAAGCCCTTGGGAAAGATTGGTTGGGGGTCAATCACAATTGATTGTCATACTAGAGTATCCTAAGGAGACAATACTAGTTAGTGTGGAAGATGGAGGAACTATAGAAGAGAAAGCAATGTGCAAAGCAGAACATATAGTTGGAGGAGAGGAAACACCAATGGAAAATTATAGAGCCAACTATCAAGACCATTAATTCATTGAATACACCTCCAAGGTGTAGAATGAGTTAAACCTAGTGTATAGGGAATTCTACAACAAAGAACAACCTCTATAGACCTTGGGGATGGTCATAATAGAAGTAAAAAAATATGTCCAAGTATGGGAGTTGGATTTCAACAAGCTAACATGTAGTTCGACAGGGTGA
>JASDQU010684142.1:79232-91472 GCA_032191745.1 Picea mariana | reverse complement strand
GTCGTGTTCCACGATCACTTCCACTTGTTCCTCCTCTTATTCAAAGATCACGGGAGAAGAAACTAGAAGTTTCTCGTGGCAAGAGGAAAACTTAGAGCATAGTACTTAGTACTTGCTAGATCTCTTTTTTTGTTTCATGTTTAGAAGTAGTCTCTAAAACTTAGTACTTTGTCTTATGTCTTGAGTCTTGACTCTTTATTATGGCTTATTCTGTAAATAATGAAGTTATGAAGTTATGAACTTAAGAACATCATATGACAATTTACCTTTGAAGTTAATGATTGATGTGATGATGTTTTAATGATTGATGTTATGATGCTTTTATGATTGATGTTATGATGCTTTAATGTTGAGTCCCACATATGTTTATGATTGATGTTATATGTGTAGTATGTTGTATGTACTAAATGGTTGATGCTTTAATGATCATCGATTCATCACTAATCAATTAGTTAAATGATCTTATATCTATGTTTTCATGTTTTTTGCAATTGATTCAACATTCTGCATGTTTTATATATATATGCATCAAAATATATATTTTTTATGTATTATATAAAAAACGCTCCCGAAATGCTATCACTCTCTTATGAAAACTCAACATGGTATCAGAGTGGGACTGGGCTTGACTCCCTCATAGGAGGGCCCAGGAAAATGAGAGTAGAGTAATGTCTTGGGAGTGTTAAAGTTATGGTGTTGTTGCAATCTTTATGTACAACATATTTACTTTTTACTTCTACCTAAATTATAGAAAGAATTCCATAAATAATGGTGGGCAGTTATTTCTAGTAAAAATGTCTAATTACCTAAATATGATGAATGTACTGCATATTTACTTCTACCTATATTTATGCAAAGAATCGCATGAATTATGGAGGAACAATCTAACAAAGTTAAACTATGTGGCTGGATTATAACCAAGTTAATCTTTGGGTAGTTACGGGAGGTATTCTCCAACTATTTATAAGAAAGAAAATTAAATTTAATTCTCAAATAGACGTGTCTTTTTGGATCAATTTAATATTACTATAAAAGACACAACAATAGACACATATTTTTCTCTCTCACACGTGGGAAGTGATCTAGGGAAGAGACCAAAGTTTCCAAGTAGTTGAAATTTTCCGAGTGTAATTACTTAGTGATGTTCTATAGTTTTCTTAAGTAATATCGTTGGAAGTAATTACCCCTTGTGGAAAATTGTGCTTGTCTAATTTAACATAAGAAAATCAACATGGTTAGCCGTATGACATAGAGTATACGATGGATGTGTGTTAGTAGAAGACGTATCATTTCTAGGGTCACTGTATATAGTTGTGCACAAGATAAATTGATCTCCTCTAGGAGATGCTCTTTGTTCTTGTTTCTTGTTCCGGGCACGTCACAGGTAATAGCTTTGAGAAGGAGCCATAATCATAGTCGTAGGAAGCAACATGAAGCAAGACTATCTAGACATAGAGTTGTGCACATCCATGTACTAAAGAAGAAGAGGAGGTCAACACATGTAGAGGGAGAAAATGACTCCAAAGACTATACAACCTCAGAGGCAGTGATGGCTTCAGATGTTTTCCACGGGATAGTCTCATGATGACATGTTTTAGCTATTAGAGAGCTACCCACTGACCTTGGATGCATGATGTGAAGTCACTATGGATTTCCTGTGATGTATAGATTCGTGTGTCCAAAATTTAGTGGTCATGAGCTTGTGTGGATGGCGACAGTGTTAGAGTCCGTGCCGGATATAATACCTTCCTCATTAAGAGGGAGTGTTGAGATTTTATGTAATTTTGAAAGTTATTCTTAAGTGTTAATGTTTCAACATCGGGCTGACATTGTCCCAGGATTGGTCATGGTAATTTGACCAATGGAGAATGTCCCTAGCATAGTCTTCTAAGGACATAAGACTCAAAGTGGGTGGCTTTCAACATCCGAAAGGACTGGAATTCTTCTTGTGGCACAGATGGCAACCTGATCAAGATGAATGGTCCTTGTAGTCACAAAACACTTCGTTGAGTATGTGACAACTACGAGACATTCAGTGTGCAGATTGAAGAAGGCTTTATATGGATTAAAGAAGGCACCCAGAGCATTGTATGGCAGGATCGACAATTTTTTGACGAGCTTAGGATTTACAAACAACAGTGCAGATCCTAACTTTTACTTTAAGTTTGTGGATGATGGTCTGGTAATACTATTGTTGTATGTGGATGACCTATTTCTAACAGCTGTGGAAAAACTCATCTCAGAGTGTAATAGAAAAAAAAACTGGCTGTTGAGTTTGAGATGAAAGATCTCGGGATGATGCATTACTTTTTGGGTCTCGAGGTATGGTAGAGACATGATGAGATCTTTATGAATCAAGGGAAGTATATAGTAAAAATCCTGAAGAGGTTCGGGATGTTGGATTGTAAGGCAATGACTACACCTATGGTATCAAATCTGAAGTTGTTGCAGGATACGACTTCAGAGACTGTGGATGTTACTTTATACAGGGAGATGGTGGGTTCATTGATGAACTTGACGAACATAAGAACGGATATATGTTTTGTTGTGAACACCCTGAGTCATTATATGGAGCAACCCAGGTGGGTTCATTTGGTCGTAGCAAAACATGTGATGAGGTACCTTAAGGGTACATTGGATTATGGTCTCAGGTATGCGACAAACCATGAGTTCGGGTTATATGGATATTCAGATTCATATTGGGTCGACAGTATTCCTGATCGGAAGAATACTTCGGCATATTGCTTCAGTCTAGGCTCTAGTATGGTTTCATCGAGCAGTAGGAAGCAATTGTGTGTAGCACTCAGTATGACTGAGGCAGAGTATGTGGCAACATGTGCAGCAAGTCACGAAGTCGTGTGGCTTTGGAAATTGCTGAATATTGGATTGAATTTGACTTGTAGGTAAGACCTACAAGAAGAGGATGACGAGACATGTTCTGGAGGACAAGTGATGAAGTCAACAGGTTGAAGATCCAGTTGATATTCAATGCTCGAGAGGGAGCCAAACAACTAGTTCCAGAGGGAGTTGGGTACTACAGTAAGGAGCAGGAGGCTCCGCTGGATGTAGGAAGCAGTCATGTGTGGCGCTTAATAGGGCTGAAGCTGAGTATGTGGCAGCATGTGCAACAAGTCGTGAAGCAATGTGGCTTCAAAAGTTGTAGACTATTGGACTGAATTTGACTTGTAGGTAAGACCTACAAGAACGTTGAGACTTGTTCTGGAGGACAAGTGATGAAGTCAACAGGTTGAAGATTCAGTTGATATTCAGTGCTCGAGAGGGATTTAGACGATCAGTTCCAGAGGGAGTTGGGTACTACAGTAAGGAGTAAGAGGCTTTGTGGGATGCAGGAAGCAGTCATGTGTGGCGCTCAGTACGACTGAAGCTAAGTATTTGGCAGCATGTGCAGTAGCAGTGTGGCTTCAAGAACTACTGTCTGGGTTATTTGGTCTCGAACTGGAGGCAACCTGCATTTGGTGTGACAACTAGAGTTGCATGAAGTCGTCAGAGAACCCTGTGGTCTATGACAGGTCGAAGCATATCGAGATCATATATTACTATATCAAGGATATGGTGCAGAAGGGAGGAATCAGGCTCTAGTTTCGTGACTATAGAGGATCAAGTTGCGTACGTGTTGACCAAGCCGTTGTCAAGGATGAAGTTTGAGTACTTGAGGGACAAGCTTAGTGTGGTCCCTCTTCAAAGGGAGTCTTCTCATCCGGCATGAAAAAAGGTTGGCACTGAGTGTTCTCATCCAGCATGAAAAAGGATGGTATTGAGTGTTCTCAGCCAGCATGAAAAAGCGTTGGCACTGAGACATGTGGAACTCATCCAGCATGAAAAAGGGCTAGCACTGAGTGTTCTCATCCAACATGAAAAAGGTCCGGCACTAAGACAGGTGGAACTCATCCAGCATGAAAAAGGGCTGGCACTGAGTGTTCTCATCCAGCATGAAAAAAGGGCTGTCACTAAGTGTTCTCATCCAGCATGAAAAAGGGTTGGCACTGGGACAGGTGGAACTCATCCAGCATGAAAAAGGGCTAGCACCGAGTGTTCTCATCTAGCATGAAAAAGGGTTGGCACTGAGACATGTGGAACTCATCCAGCATGAAAAGGGCTGGCACTGAGACATGTGTAACTCATCCAGCATGAAAAAGGGCTGGCACTAAGACCGAGGGTGCACATGTTCGGATATTGATGCATTGCAGGGTAGTGGATGTCCTGGGGACATGTTGTAGTTATTTGAGAACTACCCACAGGCCTTGGATGCATTGGCTGTGAAGTCACAAGGGTGCACATGATGAGGTACAGATGCATTACGAGGTAATGGATGTCATGGTGACATGTTGAAGCTATTTGAGAGCTACTCACAGGTAATCTTCAAAGGTAATCTTGGCGTAATGTAGAATGTCTCCCTCGTTGAGAGGGAGTGTTGATGTTTGGGCAACATCGAAAAGATATTCTACTAGATTAATAATTAATAATATGATTATTAATTATTAAACAAATTTATTAATTATAATATTATTAATGTAATAATATATTTATAATATAAAGTGTAAATATATATAATAAAGTATAAAGTATAAATATAAAGTATATTTATATTATATGTATAATATAATATAAAGTATAAATATATTTTTTACCCAAGGGACGCATCTCTTCATGGATGGTCACCATGGTCACCATATGTTCTTTATATAGAACACTCATCATTATAATAACATATTCATTCATATACAATATCATCTCTTATGAAAACTCAACACAAACCTCCTCCATCAAACATCAAGCCCTAGAATGACATCATGGGCTGGTAGAGTGACGTCCAAGCCTCCAAAGGCCATCGTCCAAGTGGGAGAAGGTGGGAGATCTTCCTCTAGGTCTGCCAAAGTGCCTCCAAAGGCAACGACCTCCTTCTTTCAATGTGCAAATGGTGATCACAAGCCTACCCCAAATGTAGGGTTTCTGCATCTATCCTTGGGCTCCTAAGCCCCCATGAAGGTCCGAACAAAGTCATCTCCTCACGAATACCTGTCCACTGGGCAAAGTCTTGCAAAGACAAACTGATGCGTCCTCCAAGGGTCCATAAGTCACAAGAATCATGCCAAGTAAGCCACATCTAATAATAGAACACCCAAACATGTGCATCAAAACCCCCCTTTTCAAACCGAACAAATGCTCAAAGACCTTATACAATTTGTCAAATTTAGGTGTGGGAGGGGTGTCAAGGTATCTTATTGGGCCAGTCCATCCCCAAGTCAAAGATATTTCCCAAGGGAAACCTATTTATGTCACATGTGAATATGAGGTGGAGTGGGTAAGACTTTTGGTCATGGGGTTCATGACATACAAGGCTTCATATTGTCTCATTTATGGGTGCGTTTGTAGAGGGTGTGCTGCCTTTCATCCATGATGCAACATTTTTCCAAGCCTCTTTTTGCCATTAATTGATTAAAGAACAAAACAATTGGGTACTATAAGACATGGAAAGAAAAGAGTACCACAACGTCACTTGAAGCTTATGTGCACCAAGTGCCATATGCATGGAAAGAAAAGGACACAGCATAAATACACCTCCTCAACAAGTGGGACATCTATATAATGTGTGTTTTGCTTTTGTAGGTCTTTCAATTCTTTTTGGAGAAACATTTCATTGTTCTCAAGACCTCTTGGGCGAGCATTTGGAAGGTTCATGATTGGATTTTATCTTTTTCCAGCTACATTTCCCTTTGGGCCTTCAACCCCTTCTTCCCATGAAATGAGGTACAATCCCTTCTTGGGTCAGTGCACCCGAAAACCCAAAAGATGAGGAGACAAAATAGAAGAAGTATGGAAAGTGATAAGTATGATTGGGAATGGTACAATGACTCTTCAAGAAACCCCCTAGTAGGACCCTATTCTCGAGGGTGATCAACTTGCTAGGACGTAATGACACCCACAAAGGTTTAAATAAGGCAAAAGGTATAATTTCCAACCAAACGTTCTGTAATCAAGAAATAATTATTTGCAACCTATTCAAATGCTTCAATTATTAGAGTGACACTTACCATGATACCAGACTTATTACCTCATGAAGCAAGATCTGTTGTCACTTGGGGCCAGGCCGGTGTGATGGACGATGTTCTGTTGCTGGTGATGTATGATGGCGCATCAATGAATAGGAGGGGCCCTGCGGGGCTATGCTAGTCAATTTGGCTCTCGACACTCCATGTCTACTACCTGTGCGCCTCGAGACATGATCTCCTCAGTTACCCCTAGTCTGAGGGGGTAACAGGGCAAAACATTAACTTAGATTTATTTCTGTTTCACACTTTCATACTAACAATCACAAAGTGAGCTTGCAATTCATCAAGCCACTTCACGAATCAAAACCTCTAACATGAACAACTCATCTTAATAATAAAATTGTCAAGACCACTTGCAATCCATTCTTACAACAATACTTTACATACATTTGCAACAACTCTTACATTATTGGCATTGGTCTTTATATTGCTTATCATTTACATTCAAACCCTTGTATTTGCTTTCAAGTAATTTCATTTATATGCAAGTATTTTATATGCTTTACATCTTTAGCATAAGCAATTTCTTTCATGTGTGATATATGCTGTTAGAGTAGTTGTTTTTGTTCTTGCTTTCATTTAGCTCTTAGATCAATAATTGTGCTTAGTTAGTTAAGCCTTAGATTCCTTTTTAGGGACTACCTCCTTGGCTTCGCTAGGAGTTGGCCTAGACAAAGGAGTTTAGTGTTGAGTGACAGTATCTCAACTCGAGACTTGCTCCCAAGGACACACCCAGTGGATTGAAGATTTCTTCCATGTTACCCGGGGTGTGTATTCGATGGCAAAAATTGGCTGGATAATTCAGCCTGTGTACGGCCTGGTGCAGCTGCAATGGCCAAGCCACTAATTCGGCCTGCTTACCTTGCTGAATCGACCCCTCTCCTTGGCCTTTTCTGCTGCCCAGAACTGCCCCTTGCTTCAGCTGCCTTCTCTTGCCCAAGCACCCTTGGCTCAACTGCTCTCTCTTGCCCAAGCGCCCTCTTCAGCTCACTTGCTCAGTCTCAGCTCACTTGCTCAGCCTCACTCTCAATCTCTCTCTTTATCTTCCTAGCAACCACCTTTCTTCCTTGAGATGTGTTCCCAAATCCGCCCTCGATGGCTCAGAGTGAGTTGCTGCCTACTGGCTGGACCACACACTCCACTAAGGCATGCACATTCCTAAGTCAGACATAGGCTAAGATAAATAGGTTGATCTGGGTTGTTTAGTGCGTCCATCAGCATGCCTGGGACACTTAGGACCATGCTGAGACACCTACCGACCTACAAAACTAACACAGTAGACAAAGATTACCCATTTTCCTCCTCAAGCATGACATATGGAAATCATCATTGACTTGACTCTTGTCAAGAAGGTTCAGAGCAGAAACAACCTTGCTTATTTTCTTTCAGACCTAGTCGGGTCCATAGAATTTAGGCACTAACTTGTTCTTTTTTCCTTGCTCAATGGGAAATTGTTTAAAGGTTGAAGGTGTACAGAGACCCAATCACCTTCTTGAAAACCACTTGCAGATTGGTGACACTCAACTTGTGTAATATGATTTGAGCATTAGCCAAGTTTTCCTACAATATGCAGATAATCTTTTGTGATTCTTCCAAATAATCTTGAAAGTAGGAACTTTGATGTCAAAGTGAAGAAAATGTGGAAGTTTAGGCATGTAATAACCATGCAAGGCTTTAAAAGGAGTAATCTTAGCAGAAGCATTGTCTGTTGAGTTATTCCACTATTTTACCAAATGCAACTATTGAACCCACTGGTTTTGCTTATCCATTGAAAAGCATTTGGAGGAAATCTTCAACAACTTGTTCATGATTTTAGTCAAACCATTTTTATGTGGGTGATAAGCTAAGCACATAGTAAGTTATATACCCATTTTGTTGACATAATTCCTTCCAAAAATTACATTTAAACTTAAGGTCTTGATCACGCACGACAACTTTTGGAAACCATGCATATTATATACGTTCTTAATGAACACATCCACAATTGACTTGGTTTTATCACTTTTTTGTATAGTTGTAAAATGCACATATTTAGTTAGGCAATCAACCACAACAAATATTTGAGCTTTTCCTTTTGGAACTGATAATTGCTCAATACAATTGATTGAATTCTCTTCACTCTTCGTGTTGGGAATATGGAGAGATTGTAACAATCCCAGGTATGGAATAGTCTCACTCTCAATCCTTTGACATATGCCACCTTTGGTGACATTTAACTTTCTTTAATGCATCATATATTAAACAAAAAATATTTACAGAGAGTAGAAATATTTACAAGGAAGAGAATGTATAAGGAGCATAAAAAATAAACCTCTTTCTCAGCGATACCAGAACTGATATCAAGTTTGAATAATAAAAAGAATCTACACTCATGGAATCCTTAATAAGGAGACAACCCTTGGCTTTGAGAAGGAGCTAGATACATACCTCTTCCCATCAAATCCTACACCAATCCCTCTAAATTGCGCATTGCATTTGAATGTTCATCTTAAACAAACCCTCTAAGTGGATTGGCCTTTGAATCTCTCATCTAGCCAATTTATTTGAAGTAAGAAGATCCTTCTTGTGAGCTAAGACCCTCCAATCCGACCATGATTTGGCATCAACATTGCACAAATCCTACTAAAGGAAGATGCCCGCCCTTAATCTATGAGATTGATATTGAGGGATTTCAACAATACATTAACCTTGATTCGTCCAACTCCAAATTGGGTGAAAAAAAGCTAGGTCCCAATCACATCTAACTACGTAAGTAAATCTAGTTGACATACTTAGCCACAAACTTCCATGCAGTGCACATGTTCTTAAAAATAACAATGCCTTGGACTTGAAAGTTGAAACAAGTGAGGGGAGTAAATAATATCACTAAAACTAAAGTTACCTTGAAGTTTGTGAAAAATCTTGTACCTCAAAAGAACCTGCCAAAGATCCAAGCCCTCCAAACATCTCATAATCCACTTTGCTGCTAAGATTTTGGCTTGGGATGCCACATCAGTCAATCCCAAGCCACCCTCTTTGGGAAAAATGTGCACATCCCATTGGACCAAAGGTAACCCTTGCTCACAACCATACTTGGCCCAGAAAAAAGTCCTCAAGATTTTTTCCAGTCTTATACACTGAGCTTGGCTAGGAAGGAAACAAGAAACATAATAGATGTGCAAAGCTTGTAAATTTCTAGAAATCATTGACCACTAGCGCGCTAAAGGAAGATCCTTGTATTGCCAACATTGTAGCTTAACATTGTTCGACAACACAGGTATTCCAACAAAGGACAAACACCTTTAGTAACCACTCACACAACCAGATCAAAGATCAACACACCGATGTTTTGACGTGGTAAAACCCCTACGGGGAAACATCCACGACCCCAACCAATGTGGCCACTTGGAGCTATTTATTAATGCAAAATAAAAATATTACAGAGAGATTTACAATAGAGTTTCTCACAATTGATCATCGGCAAATGACCCTCCATGCTCTTTAAATAGAGATCATGGACCAATCGGGTGCTAAGCCACTGATCAATGTAGTCGTTAAGATCGAGGAGAATATGAACTGTCAGATCACTCTATGTTGGGAACATATCGTGACCTAATTACCTAACTACAAATGCATAGTAATGCATGCTGTTATCACAGGGATTGTAGGTTGGGCAAACCCTGATCCAATCTACAAAGGTGGGACAACTATGGGAATACCTACCCACTGTCACCTTAGATTGGTATTCCCCTCGCTTTAGTGAAGGAGAAATCCTACACAAGGGGGGAATCCCAGGTGACCCTATGGGTATTGAGATGAAGGATAGAGAGATAATGAGAGGAACCCCTTAGGTCAATGATGGAAGAGGAACGAGAGCTTGGAAATGAGTCTTGTGAATGGAGAAAGGTTGCCAAAGACTTGAATACCTGCACCAAAGTGTTAAACCTGCCCAAGACAAAACAAATGATCGAGATACAAGCTCAAAGATCAAAGGGACAAGCAAGTGAAACTTGCTGTCCTAAGTTACAGCAGTAAACAAATGTATATATCAGCAATGAAATTAATGATTTACCGCAGAAATAACCATCAAAGAACTAAATATTTATTGGGTAATGAAGCACTAAACAGGTAAATGAATCCCCAATACTTTAGCACAAGTTTTGATGGTGAATTAGGGCTGCAAAATGATGTTTTTGGAGAATTTTCAGAGCAGCCAAATGGCTGTAGCAAAGATTTTCTACAACGGCAACTTCTACCCCAAGAAACTAGCCAACAAGTTGCCCAACAATAGTCAATATCAAGTAGATAAACAATAGCAACTTGCCAACTATTTTCAGCGGTAAAAGAATGAGAAATTAAGCTTGAAAGAGAGAGTTTGGAGCAGCCCTAATGGATGTAGTGTAAGTTTGTAACAACAAGAAGATAATTTTGACCAATCAAGATGCCCTAGTGGCTGAAGCAAACTATTAAGGCAAAAAATTGATTCCACTTCGAACAAATTCAATATCTCGTAAAATCACGCATTCCAATGCAAATAATTTATTTCTCCAATGCAAAAAATGATTAGTGCCTTGCCAATGGGTTATGGAGTCTTGCGTTTAAAGCTAGGTTTGCAACTTCTCTAGGGGTGTAAGCCCTTTTACTCCCTAGAGTATGCAAGACCTAAAAGGGTAAATCTAGGAGAGTGTACACCCTTGTACTTCTCCTCCGAACCCTTGAAAAACGATTTTTCCAATAACAATTAAAATGAACTTGGTGGAGGGTGTATGCCCTTATACTCCTCCAAGGGTTTCAAGACACGAATAACTTGAAACAAGAAGAAATTACCAATTATTGCAGAAAATTCCTTACAAATTTCAATGCTAGAAAGACAAAACCCTAGTTTACCAAGAAATATTATCCAAATGCCAAGACAAACCTCCAAGAAGAGTAGTGCACCACTTTAGCTCCACACTAGGAAAGATAGCATCCAAAATATTGCACAAGAGAGAGAAATCGATTTGCCCAAAGAGGGAGAAAATTTCAGCCTAGAGTATCTTCATTCAAGAGAGTGTGAGTTATCAAAATGAAATGATCGTCCTTTATTTATAGGACTTAAAATTAAAGTTTGTCCACTTAACTTAAGGTAAAACACAATTAAGAGGACAACCCCCCTTAATTGCCCCTTTATAATTAAAAAGTAGATTTTTACATGAAAAAGAAACCCTAGAAGATGAAGTCATGCCCCTAAGGGGTGACGTTTTGGCTCTTTTGACAAATCGTTGAGTGCTTTGATGAAGGACTGGGCCTCCAAAGGCCATGCGTCATCATGCTATGCATCCTCCATCCATCTACCATGTCAAGTCACCTTCCAAACTTCACCATTGTCATAAAAACCCTAGCCCCATCAAGACGTCAAGCCCATAAGTGCAGTGCTTTAGCCTCCAAAGGCAAATCGTTGGGCTAGTAGGGGCTAGGTGAGGTCCTCCAAGGTACCCTCTCGAGCCTCCAAAGGCAACACTCGTCATCTGGTGTGGGCTATGGCATCCATCTATGGGTTTCCTGCGCCAAAGAAGGTCCAAGCTAGGCTTGTTCCTTCAAAACTGTCCACCAAGCGAGGTCTTGCAAAGACAAATGAGTGCACCCTCCAAGGGTCTCAAGTCAAAAGCATTATAGCAAGTAAAATCACATTTAATACAAGAGCCACCTTAACATGTGCATGAAAACTACCTTATCAAATTAAACAAGTGCTCAAAGACCCTATGCAGTTTGCCAAGATTAGGTATAGGAGGGTTGACAAGGTGACCTATTGGGTGAGTCATACCTATGGTCACCCCTCTCTAAGTAATGTAAAGAAGATGAAGTTGATGGGGGAAAGACTTTTGGACATGGTGTTCATGATATACAAGGGTTTGTATTGTCTCATCTATGGGTGCCTTTGTAGAGGGTGTGCTGCACCTTCGTTTTCAATGCATCTTTTTTCCAAGCCCATTTATTTTCCATTAGTTAATTAAAGTCCATAACAATTGGGTACTCCAAATGGGTAACATAAAACTTGGGAGGCAATACTGTTAATGTTTAAGCCATTATTATAGTTCTTCGCATTTCAATAGATAACAATAGCATAATAGAAGATCACTGAGAAATACACAATCACAAGAGACGCAACATTTATCCTGGGAAACCCTCTAGGGGAAGAAAACCCAACAAA
>JASDQU010684141.1:22125-67427 GCA_032191745.1 Picea mariana | reverse complement strand
TCCATGTAAGTTATGTATCTATGAACTTAATGTATGGTGGCTACTATAGAAGGGTTGTCCACTCTCCACCCAATTGCAGGAAAGGTTGTGTTATTATCTGCTAAAACCAACCATCCTCGAGCCATGTACTGTAAAATTTTAGACCCCACCCAGTTTCAAGTCTCGCTGATTTTTTAGCCAATGTTTAGTGCCCAAACCCAGTTTTATGACAACCAATTAAACTCAGCATAAAATAATTTTTTCAGAACTGAAACATGAGGATTCTGAACATCGTTTAACGCAGAAATAAAAACATATCAGTAATACATATAAATTAGAAAATTAACACAGTGATTTTTGGTCTAACCACGACCCTGGAAAAAACCACAAGGGGGAAACTAGTGAGAGAGGGAGTTTTTATTATTTCAGAGCTTCAGAGAAATTCTTTTACAACATATTCATCTTAAAAAATTTAATGACAAACTTATCTCAAAAACCGTGCCAAGTCTTCACACAGAAACTAAGCCAAACTCCTCGAAATTCATGCCAGAATTTCTTGCACACATGCATAGGTTTGCTCCTCATTTTCTGTGACTCCTTCTTGCTGTACGTCTGCCTCAAAATTTATGCCAATTATTAAAACTCAAATTTGAGCATTAAATGATGTACGATCACGTTGGAAAATTTGCCAAAACCACCTAGAAAATACCACAGAAACTTTCCTCGATTTCTATGCAAGAAAACTAGTCGTATAGACTATATGTAATCTGTACAACATGGACTATTCACCCAGTTGTACTTTCCCTCGATTTCTGTGCCTCTTTTCTACTGTTCAAAACCCAAAAATCTGTACAGTACAACATCTGTTTTGAACTATACTTTACCTCAATTTCTATGCTAGATTTTAATGCTGTACGACCTGATCAATACATACAGTACGACCTACAATAATTGTTGTACCTTATGCCTCAAAATGAGTGCTATTTTTCATCCTTAAAAACCATGCCCTAGCTCTGCAAAAATCGCCTCTTTGTCAAACTTGAATTTTAGCTCTCTTGCTGTCTCAAAAATACTTCATCTACCTAAGAATGGGTGCGCCCTCCTACCCTAGTCAACCTCATGAGGGAATGTCAAGATTCATATCATCTAATGATTGAGATTAGACGAGATCAACGGTGGAGATAAAATCACTTTATTCACCCACTTTCCCTAAGTCTCAAAAAGTCACCTTTTAATTTGTCTCTCACAAATTAAATGATTAGGGTCCACATTAGGCACTTTCTCACCCCTTAGGCGCCTAGGTGTGAGAAACACTTGCCTAGGTACTTTTTAATTATTTTTAACACTCCCTCTTACTGAGGAAAGTGTTACTCACCACTCCAAGCTTGTCCCTGAAAAATACAAACTTACCTTTGCCCAATGCCTTGGTGAGTATGTCTGCAACCTGCTCATCTATAGATATGTACTGTAGCTCCATTGCTCCTCTCTGAACATAGTCACGGATAAAGTTATAAAGAATATCAATATGCTTAGACCTGTCATGAAATAATGGATTCTCCAAGAGTTTAATGCAAATTTGATTATCACAGTAAATCATGGTAGGCTTCAATTGCACACCAAACAATCTCACCAACAACTTGCGAAGCCAAAGGGCCTCACAACTAGCCTGACTAGCAGCCATATACTCAGCCTCTGTAGAACTCAATGCCACTGAAATTTTCTTCTAACTGAACCGAGACACAACTGCTGAGCCCAATCTTGCCTAATATGAATTTGTATAGCCAACCAGACGAACTCCATCTTCTCTTTGATTTTTCCAGACCATAATCTATCGTATCATAAAGATAGCTAAGAACATGTTTTTCTTCCACCCAGTGCACTCTCCTAGGCTCCACCATGAAATGACTGAGAGTGTTGATAGAAAAACAAATATCTGGCCTGGTATTGACCAACTGTGACTCAGAAACATGAAGCTTCTTCCAGTTGGTAATCATGCGAGTGGTCATGGGCCTACAATCCTCCATATGAAATATCCTCATAATATCACACACATACTTCCCCTGTCCTAGGAATATGTTTCCAGGCTCCTACCAAACCTCCAATCCTAAAAAATAGTGCATTAGTCCAATATCAGTCATCTCAAACTCTGAAGCAAGGCTCTCCTTGCAGCTAGTTATGAGTCTCTCTGCCCCTGTAATGAAAATATCATCCACATATAGCAAGAGAATGAGAGGATCCTCTCCAACCACAATGTAGTATAGGTTGGGATCCACCTCACTCTTCTCAAATCCCAACTGTTGCAAATAGGTATCAATCCTCGAATACCAAGCTCCGAGAGCTTGTTTCATCCCATATAATGCCTTCTTTAGTCTACACACATGAAAATCTCTCCCGTACACCTCAAATCCCAATGGATGCTCAATATACACCTCCTCCTATATAAGATCATTCATAAATGTGGTCTTCACATCCATCTAGTGGATCTTCCAACCCATCTTTGCTACAATGGAAATCATCGACCCGATCGAGGTATATCTAGAAACCAGTGCAAAGGTCTCATCATAATCAACTCCCTCAACCTGTGAGAACCCCCGAGCCACAAAGAGATATTTTTACTTCTCAATGATGCCATATGTAACATGCTTGAGTTTATAGATCCACCTGGAAGTCACCACTGACTTCCCCTCAGGTCTAGGAACAACTTCCGAAACATCATTCTTCATGATGGAATTGTACTCTTCCATCATGGCACCTCTCCAACCCTGTCTACCAATAGCCTCCCAAAAAGTGGAAGGATCAGACTCCCAAATACTGCTCACCATCGTGATGTAGCTACAAAACCTCTCTAGAGGTTTACTCTTCTTCACAACCTGCCTAGGATTCCCCATTGAACCCTGTGCCTCCCTCAATGTATCCTGAAGCCACTTGGGCTTCCTCCTCTCTGAAGTAGTGTCCCGTGGAGGGGAATCTCCCTGCTCAACCCCATCTCCTGAATACTTTGATCCTAAAGTAGACTTTGGAGTACCCGATCCTGAAACCTATGGACCAGTAACCTGCGATCCTGACCTCTGTGGCCCTGTCACTTGTGGACAAATCGTCACCAAAACTGGTGGCATCGAACTCTGTGTCACTGAAGTCTGCTGTAGACTCACCTGAATCTGAGGTGATGAATGCTCACCCCTCTTTGTCCCTCATGACTTCCTAAAGGCTCTGTCCTCCTCAAATATCACATCCCTCCTCAAAACTATCTTCCTCAAGGAAGGAATGTATATAGAGAAAGACTTTGAAGTCTCACTATACCCAACAAAGATACCTCTCTCTATTGTGGGTTATAGCTTTGTCCTGTTCTCAGAAGGGACATATGAATATGTGATGCACCCAAAAATCCAAAACTGCCCCACCTCAGGCTTCTTCCCAGAAAAATCCTAATCAGGAGTCATACTCCCCACTGCCTTGTGTGGAATCCTGTTCTGCAGATAAACTGCAGTGTATCATGCCTCAACCCAAACAAAAAGTGGCAACCCCTGATCATGAGCATGGATCTAGTAGCCCCAACTATGTCCCCATTCTTCCTCTCATCAACTTTATTCTGTTGTGGGTTGTAAGGAACAATCAACTCTCTCCTGATGCCCTCTCCTACACAAAATTCCATAAAATCCTTGGAGGTATACTAACACCCATTTTCTATCCTTAGAACTCTGTTTTTCTACCCAGTCTGATTCTCCACAAGAGCTTTGAACTATTGGAACCAACTGAAGACCTGCCCTTTGGTCTTCATGAAGAAAATCCAAGACTTTCATGAGAATTCATCAATGAATATAACATAGTATAAAAAACCAGTCAGTGATGCCGAATATATTGGGCTACATACATTTGAATGGATAATATCAAGGATACCTACTGCTCTATAGTCACTGCTAGGAAAATAGTTCTTGGTGTACTTTCCGAAAGCACACCCCTTGCACAAATCCTGGTGCTTTGTACTGAAATATGGAACTCCAGTCACAATCTTCCTTAGTAACCTCAAATCCCCATGGTGCAAATGTGCCATCCTACTATGCCATAGATCACATAGATCATTGCTGTTGGTATAATGAAATAATGCTCTCACCGGATGGAACATAAGCTTGTACAACTTTTGATGTCTAGTCCCAATCACTTTGGCCAAAGTGATAATGGACGCCTTGGGGAAAATGAGCAACACCTCATGGCCCATCTCCTCAATAGTAGAAATTTAAACTAAGTTCTTCTTCAAGCCCGTAACATATAGGACCTCTCTCAACAACATGGGAGGCAAAGACTCCCTCTGAAATGATACAGTCCCACAACCAACTACCTTGACCACCTAGTCATATCCAAGCACCACCTCAACATCACCAATCTGAGTAATATCTTTCAAGTGCTCACGAACCCATGTCATATGGCGAGAGGCACCAATCTCAATATACCACATATTAGAATGAGCGGTCCTCGTGGAAAGACACACAACTAAGGAAAACTCCTTATCAAAGTTGGTGGAAAAATCCTCCACCACTGTTGAAGCTGTTCTTTGTTTATTCTTCTTGCTTAGACACTAACCTGCATAGTGCCCATAATGGTGGCATGCAAAGCACTTGACTTTGCTCATGTCCTTCTTCCATTAACCCTTTCGTTGGTTTCCTCCCTTAGGACCCTTTTTGAATTTATTTTTTCTGTTGGTAGCAAGAGCCACATTCTCCTCATCATGACCTGTAGATGAACTGCCATGTAAATAACCTCTCCGGGTCTCCTCCTGAACAAAGTCATCCCAAAGATGTTTCCAATTGGGAAGCTTCTCCCTAGCCACAATGCCCTCAACAAAAACAATCCATTTTTTGGAAACTCCATTCAATTCTGTCCTCACAAGCTCACTGTCAACTATGGCCTCCCCCACAACTCCAAGCTCATCTCTCACCTGTGTCAAACTGGTAAAACATGTGACCACATTTTCAGCTTTTTTCATTTTAATGCTCTTCAGTTTTTACCTCAAAACCATCTTCCGGTTTTCATTTGTACTCTGGTACAACTTCATCAAAGACTCCCACATCTCATAGGCATTTGTATTCCCCATCAAGTGAGGAATCAAATGGTCCTTGATGGAATTAAGAATAATCCTTTTAGCCTTGATACTCTTCTTAGTGTATGCTGCAAGAAGAGTAGCATCAGTAGGTACAACCATATGATGTGTGGCAGAATTCTCAACAATGTCCCACAACTCATTTTCTTGCAACGGCAAGATCATCCTATCTTTCCAAGAACCAAATTTTGTTGCCCCATCAAGTCTATCCTCAACCCTCAAACCTATAGCCATTAACCCCATTCTGCTGAAAATGAAAAATTCAAATTTTTGTCCGGTGAAGTGACTACTGTCCCAATTTTATGACTTGCTAAAATATCTCCGCTTCTCTTTAACTCAGCTCTGATACCATGTAAAATTTCAGACCCCACCCAGTTTCAAGTCTCCCTGATTTTTTAGCCAATGTTTAATGCCCAAACCCAGTTTTATGACAACCAATTAAACTCAACATAAAATAAATTTTTCAGAACCAAAACACGAGGATTTTGAACATCATTTAACACATAAATAAAAACATATCAACAACACATATAACTAAGAAAATTAACACAATGATTTTTGGTCTAACAACGACCTTAGAAAAACCCACAAAGGGAAATCCAGTGAGAGAGGGAGTTTTTATAATTTCAAAGCTTCAGAGAAAGTCTTTTACAACATATTCATCTTCAGAAATTTAATGACAAACTTATCTCGAAAACCATGCCAAGTCTTCACACACAAATTGGTCCAAACTCCTCTAAATTTGTGCCAGAATTTCTTGCACACATATAAAGGTCTGCTCCTCGTTTTCTATGCCTCCTTCTTGCTGTACGACTGCCTCAAAATCTGTGCTAACTGATACAAATCAAATCTGAGCATTAAATGTTGCATGACCTCCTTGGAAAATGTGCCAAAACCACCCAGAAAATACCAAAAATAACTTTCCTTGATTTATGTGCAAGAAAACTAATCGTACAGACTGTACAAAATCCGTACAGTATAGACTGTTGACCTAGCTGTACTTTCCCTTGATTTCCATGCCTCTTTTTTGTTGTATGGAACCTAAAAATTCGTACAGTACAACCTCTATTATGAACTGTACTCTACCTCAATTTATGTGCCAACTTTTAATGTTTTACGACCTACTCAATCTGTACAATACAACCTACAATAAATTCTGTACCTTCTACCTCGAAATGCATCCTAGTTTTCAGCCTTGAAAAACATGCCCTAGTTTTGCAAAAATGGCCTCTTTCTCAAACTCGAATTTCATCTCTCTTGCTCTCTCAAAAATGTTTCATCTACCCAAGAATGGGTGTGCCCTCCTACCCTAGTTGACCTCATGAGGGAATATCAAGAGCGATCTCATCTAATGGTTGAGATTAGATGAGATCAACGGTGGAGATAAAATCACTTTATTCACCCAATTTCCCTAAGTCTCAAAAAGTCACCTTTTAATTTGTCTCTCACAAATTAAATGGCTAAGGTCCATATTAGGCACTTTCTCACCCCTTAGGTGCCTAGGTGATGAGAAACACTTGCCTAGATACTTTTTAATTATTTTTAATAGGTACAATGTCAAGAGAGGATCTTTTGCAAGGTTTTTAGAGAGATCTTGAATATTATGTATCTTTTCCTCTTTTTCACACTACATGTTATCTACCCTCTGTCTATCTCCCACTGCTTCTCTACCATGCCCATTCATGCATGTCTTTGTCTGTCCCCTACACCCTCTTTTCTTGTCTTCTCCTCCAGGATTTCGTGGGTCATTCTAGAAGTTTCCTAAAGGTAATTTTCCCATCCATTCTTAACTTCCAAAAGAACTATTCCAACTACTATCTTGACTGATAATCAATTTTCAGGGCTTGAGATAGTCCAAGTCTGCTCCATTTTAATTAGGTAGAGTACTACTTGGAAGATTCAATTAAATCAATGATTACCTCTCTCTTGCACCACTCATCTCATGACATCGTAACCCATGAAGGCTATCCCTTCGATAGTAGTTTGATATTTCTCTATTTCATTTATAATAAATTATATATAGTACAATATAAATCAAGGTTCATTGTCTTTTCTTGATCTCATAACAAATTTTCTTATTGTTTGTCATAATAATGTTTACATTTACAGACTCGGGGGAAACAAGGGTGTTACAATTATGTTTTAGATGGTTATTTTTTTGGTGGTTATCTTCTTAAATAAGGCCCACTAGGTAATTTGTGCGTGGTTATTAAATGTAAAAGAAACATCCTTATTGAATAAGTCCTGCTAGGTTATTGGTACTTGTTAATCAATGTGGCCTAGTCATTAATGTAGGCTCCACTAGTGGTTAGGCTTTGAGGTAGATAGAAGCTATTTGTATAGGTAGAAAGTTATGTAATATTTTTTTAACAGATATCGTTGTATTATATATCTACTCATTTATATGTTACCCCCTAGTACATGAAGATTGATCACCTTTTGGAATATCAATAAAGGGTTACTTATTATACAAGTTCAATGCTTTCTTTGTGTCATTTATTATCTACAATTTGAATATCCTCATACATTTATCTTAATTTTCATACCCTTTGTTATAGTTTCAAATTCCACCTCTAAAGATTTTATGCTCTTATTGGCCTTACCTTACAGACAACTATTCCTCGTACCTCCTTGAGACCTTCTGAAAAACCATTTTTTGAAGGATGTACATGCCCTAACTGTTATGCTACCCACGTACATGTGGAATGCTTAAGGGAAACCCACGTACATGCTAACAAAAGTTAAAAAAAATATAATTGTTCCCAAATTATTGATGAGTTATGGGATTGGTTAGTTGTCTAACTCATTTTTTCCGTACTCAACTATCTCTAATTGATTGGAGACCGCATAAAAGGAACATTTGCCTCATGGATAAAGGTAATGATACTTGGTACATTCAAGAAACCACTTATCTAGATATTCCCACTGAATCTGTAAGCCCATTTTATCCATATTATTGTTGTTTCTTGCGCTGGAAACCCTTGTTTCAAGTTTCCCTCTAATCACCAACCTTTTCTTGCTAAGAGTGTCTCCCTATACATGATCCAGATTATTTTGAGAACGATATGAAGGTAGAAATATAACATATATATAACAAGGAAATACAATGAGATATGACATGGAACACAATAATATAGTGAAAATCAAATTCTAATAATGACTATATGAAAATACAAAAGACTATAAAATGCAAAAACACACAAGCTAACTAGAATGGTGGTAGCTTATCTCTGAGAAGAGATGTGTTGGTTATGATCATTCGTGAGAATCTGATTAAAATAAGGCTCCAAAGGAATTTTTAACATAAAAAATAATTGATAAAACCATAAACATCCAAAACCCTAACCACGAGAGATGAAACACCAAAAGGTTTGTGGGTGCTGATGGGGGTAGTTGATACACCAAATTTGCGAGGGTGTAACTTTTGAATATGATCTTCATTCGGGGCATTCAATACCTTGATGGAAAGGTTTATATAATTATTACACATTCCATTTGGCCCAAACCATTCCTTCAGGTATCGTTTGGGTGTTTTCATTCCCATAAAATTTTGTTTAAGTCCTCAAAATGGCCTCAAAATTTTAGGACCTGAAAAAGTGTAGAAAAATTTCCAAAATGGAAAATTGTGCTTTGAGACAGTGAAATAGGGGGATGGCCATCAATTTAAACCTAGATAATTCCTCCCCCATTAGGAATCAATTTTCTCTGTTGCATCAAGTTCCTCCATCAGATGGGGAAACTTCTGTTGAATCCGACTCCTGGTGAGTCACTTTCCCTGATGAAGAAACTGCCCTTCTTTGACGACCCGGTAGAGTTGGATGGTTTGCTGGAAGGTGTCCTTTGTATTGGTGTCCATTATCCAAGAAAATATTTCATGTTTGATTCAATCATAATTGATTTCTCTAGATCCCAACTTCTTGGTCGTGTTCGAGGTGTCCAGGAGAGGTGGAAAATATGGTCGAAGCAGTTCCACATTAAATACTAGGGGCTTGCCAAGGAAATGAGGAATACTTAATTCAAAAGAATTCTCACCCACCACCTTGGTGATGGTGTAAGGAACGTATCAGAGTGGGTGTAGTTTCTGATGGGGTCCTATGAGGTGTTCTTTCTGTAATTGCAACGACACCTTATCTCCCACCTGACACTTGTGTGGTACTCTATGTTGATCATGGAACTACTTGTACTTGGCATTGTATTTCTGCACAATATCATGAAGTTGTTGTTGGATGTGCTGGATGTGCTCAAAAAATTTGGTTTCCCGATCAACCTTGGTCTGAGCATGGGAGGAATCTTCCTGTGCAGCTGCAATGGGTAGAGATATGTCAATGGGGGCCAACGATTGGAACCCCAAGCACACCTGAAAAGGGTTGTGGCCAATAGAGTTGTGGAGGGTTTTGTTGTAATATGTTGAACATAAGGAACAATTTCATGCCATGTGTGTGGATGTTGAGAATTGGACATCCTCAGGATATGGACAATCATCTTGTTTACTACCTCTATTTTTCCATCAGTCTATGGGTGGAAGGAAGTTGACTTGGTTAGCTTGTTGTCCATCATCAACCATAGGCTAGACCAAAAAGTGCTCAGGAAACTACTGTTTTGATTGGAGATAATAGTTCATGGAAACCCAAAATGAACCCAAACGTGTGTAAATAAGAGCTTGGCATTGGCCTCGGTTGTGATTCTCTTCTTACAAGGTGTCAAAACTTCCATCTTAGAGAATCAATCAACGAACACAAAGACATAATCATTCCCATGCTTGGTTGAAGGTAGAACATAGATGTAGTCCAAGGATATGGACTCCTAAGTCTTATTCGGAGTAGGAAGAAGGATATATAGCCCCTGTTTCTGATTGGCAGGCTTGGAAATGGCATAGGAAGTGTAGGATCTGATGTACTTGCAAACATATTTTTGAAAATTCGGCCAATAAAAATGATTTTGAGGTACTGTTATTGTTTTCTCTACACCAAAATGCCATGTTGTAATGATATTACAAGATCATATTTGCATGCTTGATTGAATGAAAACATATATGACTTAGATGGCATAGATATCCATCCTAGAGATGAAAGTCTACAACTATTTTTCCTGCACTCAATGTCGGATAGGTAGTAGAAAATTCAGTCATTATTGTATAATTTTTTCCATCCAGATGTCTCATGTCCACATTAGTTGAGAATTGTGGTTAGTGCTGCCACTGAGAGTCAACTGAGGATATATCTGACGTGGTTTGTGCTACCCTTATTGTACTTTATATTCAAGTGGAATTGTTGTAGGTACATGGACCACTTCTGATGGTGGTCATTTTGTAACTTTCCTTATGTCTGTATGAATTTCATAGGCTCATGATCAATGTGTATGATCGTTTCCTTCCCTAAAATGTAATACTTCCACTGTCGACATGCCTACACAATGGAGTACATCTCTTTGTTGAGGCCCAAGAATCTACAGAGCTTGATTATTGTCTTCATGTCCAACCAATCACAGATGAATTGGATCTTGTATGGATCCACATATACAACCTTCTCATCCATGATGTATCCAAAATATTGGATTCTATGCATGTCGAAGGAACATTTCTCCTAATTGGAATATAATTTGTGTTGTTGTAGGGTGCCCAAGACTGCTAAATATGCTCCAAATGTTCCTCCCAAGTTTTTCTAAAGATGAGGATGTCATCCAAATATACAACCACAAAGTAGTTTGTGAATGGTTTAAATATATCATCCATCATCCACATGAGTGTGGTCAGGAAATCAATCAAGATGAAAGGCATGACCAACCACTCAAACAAACCTTCTTTAGACTTGAAGGTCATCTTCCACACATCAATTTTCTCAGTCAACCCCTAGTGATAGGCCAAATTCATATCAATCTTACTAAAAAACTTGGCTCCCTTGAGTTGATCAAGAAGATCATCAATCTCAGGAATTGGGTACCAGTTCTTGACTGTGATATTGTTCAAGGTTTTGTAATCAATAAAAAATAACCATGTCACATCCTTATTCTGTACCAGAACAATTGGGATCCCACAAGGTGAGGATCTTGGTCTGATATGGCCCTTCATAATTAGCTCTTGGATTTGGAATTTGGTTCTTCATTCTCTATAATAGAATTCCTATACACAGGGCCATTAATAAGAGGAGTACTCGGTATCATATCAATTGGTTACTTTACTAACCATGCATAGGCACCCTAGTAGGTGAGGTGAATATTCTTTTTATTCCTCTCTTATCTTGTCCACCTGTCACTCTTGTGTAGAGAGGCCCCGTGTAGAGGTTTCGATAGTTGTAGTGACCTTCCATTCACCTTTCAATCAAACCATAAAAAGGAAAAACTACTTGGTCTGAGAGACCACCTTTCTACACTTCTTTGCGGAGATCGAAGAGACTGCAACCTTTGGGACTACCTCTAATACCCTGTAGAGTTGGTCTCCCAAGGTAATAATGACACTACAGGGCCTAGATCCATAAAAACCATGAAAATTGCACATATATGGTTGTCCTAACAAAACATCACAAACTTCAAGGGAGGAAACATCACACAATACCTCATCTTTGAAGGGGTTGATGTCGTAGTGCAGGTGAAATTATTGGCTGACGTGGATGTCCCGCCCCTGGCTGAGCCAACCAATGGTGTATGGATGAGAATGTGATGTCGTTGTGAGGTTCAACCTATTGAAAACCTCTACTGAGATCAGGTTATTTTGGATACTACTGTCAATAATGAAATGGAGTGGGGTCCCCTTCACCCACAATTGTGAATGGAAGAGACATTCCCTTTCTTCAAGATACTCTGGTTCATCTGGCTAGAATTTTATGGTAGAAATGGTGACACTAGATTTTGTGTCAATGATCCACTTTCCCTTTTTTGGTTTCGAATTATATTAGGAGTCAAAATTTGACCCCAAGGATTTTGTCTCAACCAATAATGAATGTTTGGAGTGACATTCATCTGTATTGTGCCAAGGGATTTTTTGGAACTCACATCACTTTCCAGTGTACTTCAACTTCCCATTACCCTTCCTTGCTGGTGGCTTGGGTTGGTTATTTTGGGGTTGGAGATCCTTGCTTTGTCATTTGGAATGGGAGTTAGGGCTACCCTTACCATACTTTGGTTGTTGCATATTTGTAGACTTGAACTCCCACTTGTTCTGCTACTTAAAATTTTGCTCGATTATGACAACATACTGATAATTGGTTCCCATTGATGAGAATTCTGGAAACTCCATTTTGGTTTGGATGTACCTTTGTATAGCCCCACAGTATTTTAGGACTAGATTTCACTTGGATTCTTTGATACCTAGCTTGGTGTGCAAGGTATGGAAGGTATTTGTGAACTTCGACATCGTTTGACCCCTCTCTTGGTGCAGTGTGGTCCATCTCGTGTACCAATCATAATAATTTTCTACATGGTGATATTGTTCCTTGAGGGAATCAATAAAAGCTTCCCAAATGGGTTTTGGCCCAAAAAATGTAGACTCTTCCTCAACATGTTTCTCATAGTAAGTCTCCCACCAATCTTTGACATGGGGAAGGGCCTTAAAATAAAGGAATATCATCGACATCTATCTATCCTTAAAATAAAGGAATATAAAAGTTAACTTGTACCTTGAATGGTGTTTCACCTCCAAAGTGACTGCTGGTTGAAGGTGATTCCATTGTTGTTGGAAGCCGTCTGAGGATCTGGGTGAAATTATCCATCATCTCGTTCCTATGTCATCCAAGGGATTAATCGAGTAGCAGTTTGAAAGGATATCATGCCCCATCATCCCTCTTTTATTACACCATGGGAGGTTGCTTGGGAATACGATAGAAAATTTCTTCAAGAGAAACAAGCTCGAGACCCAACTTTGTATACCGTGACCTTTTCGAGGACATGCACTAATAACGATAAGGAGCAGACTGCTATGATACCATTGATGCAGATTATTTTGAGAATGATATGAAGGCAGAGATATAATAGATATATAAAAAGGAAATACACAGATATATGGCATGGAACACAGTAATACGATGAAACTCAGATTCTATTAATGATTGTTTGAAACTATAAAAGACTCTAAAATGCAAAAGCACACAAGCTAGCTAGAATGGTGGTAGCTTATTGATCCAGATTTTATGAGCAGAATGAAATGACTACAGATTATTTCCAGATGCTTAACACAAAATAACATAGATACAATAAAACTAGTTTTCTATTCAATAAGAAAATAAGCTAAAACTATAAAATGCAGCGGAAAACAAGCTTGCTGGAATGGTGGCGACTTATCTCTGACAAGAGATGTGACGACTGCGCTCATTTAAAAGAAGATGATTACAATGAGGCTCTCAAGTCCTTTTTACAATAAAAAAGAGTTTCAAAAATCCTAAACATCCAAAAACTTAACCCTAGGAGATGAAGCGCCAAAAGTCATGTGGGCCCCGTTTGGGTAAGTCAGTACATCAACTTCTTGAGGTCATAACTTTTGCGTACGATCTCCGTTTTAGGCGTATGATAGACCATTGGAAAGATCTATCCGAGGAATACAACAGTTGAAACTACAATATACCCCAAAAAACGTCGTTTAGGGCCTCAAAACAACTCTAGAAGTTAAGGACCCAAAAAACTGCTAAAAATAGTAAATTATCAAAATTGCTACGAAGTTGTTTTGAGCCAGCTGGAAAAGGTGGGTGGCCACCGATATCCACCTGGATTAGTGGCCACTGATATCCAACTAGATCAATCCTCCATCCTTAGAAAGCAATGGTCTCCATTGCATTGAGTTCCCCCATCAGATGAGGAAAGTTTTGTTGAATTTGGCCCCGGGTGAGCCACTTGCCTTGGTGTAGGAACTGTCCTGCTTTGACGACTCGATAAATATGGATCCTTTGTTTTTGAGTGCGCTTGATTTGCATGTCCACAATATGATCATTCGATTCCTATTGTATGTAGTCAGGTTTGAGCTCTGTTGGTGTCAGTTGTTCTGCTACGTCTGAGGTGACCAATAATGGTGAGAAATAAGGCCAAAGGAGGTCCACATTGAACACTGGGTGCATGCCAAGGAAAGGAGGAATGTTGAAAGAAAAATAATTATCCCCTATATCCTTGGTGATGGTGTAAGACCCATAACAGAGTGGGTGAAGCTTCCAATGGGGTCCTGTAAGGCGTTCTTTCTGCAAGTTCAACCAAACTTTGTAGCCCACCTGAAACTTATGTGGAACCCGATGTTGATCATGGTGCTACTTATACTTGTCATTGGACTTCTGTAAGACATCCTGAACCTGTTGGCGGATGTGATGGATCCTCCCAATTAACCGGGTGGATTTGTTTGCCTCAGTTGGAGCAGGATAGGAGTCAGTCGAGGTGACCGCAAGGGGAAGTGCAACATCTATGGGACCCAATGGTTGGAATCCCAACCCCACCTGAAAGGGACTGTGGCTGGTTGATCTATGCAGGGATTGGTTGTAGCTATGCTAGACATAGGGAAGACTCTCATCCATTGTATGAGGGTGCTTGGAATTATACATGTGTAGGATATGCATGATCATTTGATTTATGACCTAGGTTTGGATATCTATCTGGGCTGGAAGGCCGTGGATTTGGTGAGCTCAGTGTCCAGCAGTGACTAGAGGCTCGACAAGAATGTGCTGAGAAATCGATTGTCCTGATTTGAGAAAATGGTTTGTGGGATTCCAAAATGTACCCAGACTCGTTCAAAGAAGAGCTTGGTAGTGGCTTCTGCTGTGATGCTCTTCTTGCAAGCAACTAGAATCACCATCTTAGAAAAGCGATCGACAACCACAAAAACAAAGTCATTTCCCCGCTTGGTGGATGAGAGGCCCAACATGTAGTCCATTGAGATGGATTCCCATGTTCTGTTAGGAGTAGGAAGAGGGGTGTACAGGCCCTGTTTCTTAGTGGTTGGTTTGGCAATAACGCAGGCAATGCAATACCTGATATACTTGCTGACCTCCTGTCGAAGTTTTGGCCAGTAGAAATGTTTTTGTAGCATCACCACTATCTTTTCGATGTCGAAGTGTCCTACCACCCGACTGTAGTGGGCTTCCCAGATCAACTTCAATTGCTCACTTGATGGAACACATATATGGCCTAGATGACACAACAACCCATCCTGAAGATGGAAATTATCGACAACTGCCTTTGCACCCAATATTTGGTAGGTGGTGGTGAAGTTCGGGTCTGTCTCATAGAGTTGGGGCCATCCAGAGGTCTCATGGCCACAAGAGTCTAGCACTGTTGTGAGTGCCGTGACTGGTGGTATGCTGAGGCAATCAACGACGTGGTTGGTGCTTCTTGTTTTATACTTGATGTTGAGGTGGAATTGTTGCAAGTATTTGGACCACTTTTGATGGTGGGCATTCTACAATTTTCCTTGTGTCTGCATCAACTATAGTGGCTTATGATTAGTGTGGATGACTGTATCCCTCCCAAGAATGTAATGTCTCCACTAGCAGCAGGCTTGCACAATGGAGTACATTTCTTTGTTGTAAGTAGGGTACTTATGGACAACATCGGATAGTGTCTCACTATGATAGGCCACCGGGTGGCCATGCTGAGTGAGAACAGTGCCCACAACATAGTCTGAAGCATTTGTCTCGATCTCAAAGGGCTGTTGCAGGTCTGGTAGTGAAAGTATTGGGGCTGAGCACAAGCGTTGCTTCAAATCATCAAACGCTTGTTGTGTTGCACGAAATTGCAAGTAGTCAGCGCTCCCCGATGTATCATGAAAAGGGACTAATCGCCTCTCGTGGATCCTTGAAATTTGGCGGTGGTGAGTTTACCAATCACCTGTGGGTTTTGGTCTAACAATAATCGTATGACCAACATGTTGTTGGGGCCATCTCCACACAAATTTCTCCTTACCACCACCTCTAGTTATTTGGTTGAGGGCCCATGAAATATGGGAGAATCCCAACACAAACCCACGGTAGAAATTGGCAAGGCCCAAGAAGCTCCGAAGCTCAGTGAGCGTGGTTGGGGTTGGCCAATCATGGATGAATTGGATCTTGGCTGGATCCACATGTACGCCATGTTGATCAATGATGTAGCCTAGGTAATGGACCCTGTCCATGACAAAGGAGCATTTTTACAAGTTGGCGTATAGCTTTTGCTACCGCAGGGTGTGAAGAACCTGTTGAGTATGCTGCAAGTGTTCAACCCAAGTCTTGTTGTAAATGAGAATGTCATCAAGATACACCACTACAAAAGTATTGGTGAATGGTTGTAGGATATCATCCATCATCCTCATGAAAGTGGCTGGAGCGTTTGTCAGACCAAAGGGCATGACCAACCTTTCAAAAATGCCTTCCTTTGACTTGAAGGTAGTCTTCCATACATTTGTCTGTTCTATCGAGACCTGGTGGTAGCCAAACTTCAAATCAATCTTACTGAAGTATTTGGCCCCCATGAGTTGATCAAGGAGGTCATCGATTCGGGAAATTGGGTACCAGTTTCTAACTGTGATTTTATTCAGAGCCTGATAATCAATGCAAAGTCACCAGGTTCCATCTTTCTTCTGTACCAGCACGATTGGGCTCCCACAAGGTGATGAGCTAGGACGGATGTTCCCCTTGTGGAGCAATTCTTGGATCTGTCGCTTGATCTGCTCATTCTCTAAAAGAGAGTGGCGATAGATTGGCCCATTGGGAAATGGTTCACTGGGGGTTAGATCGATTGGGTGCTTGACCTGACAGTGCAGAGGTACCCTGGTAGGTGAGGAGAATATATCCAATTATTCTTCCATGACCTTATCTACTTGCTTATGCTGTGTGGAGAGGTCAGCTGTAGAGACCCTAGATGTGTCTATGATTTTTCTCTCATTCTAAGAGAAAATCATGAAGAAGACAAACTTCCCTGTCTTAGAGATGACCTTCCTGCATTGCTATCAGAGATCAAGGAAATAACACTAGGTGGGACAACCTTGGGTATCCTGTACAATTTTCTGTTCAAAGTAATAATAAAACTACGACGCCTAGAATCATATACAACATGACGTTTCCATAAATAAGGTTGGCCCAAAGGAACATCTCAAACTTCTAGAAGAGCAACATAACACAATACCTGGTCTTTGAAGGGCTTGATGCTATATGACAGTCGACACTGTTGGCCAACTCAGAGATCACTTCCTTGGTGGAGCCATCTAATGGTGTAGGGTTATGGGTGCAGCATTGTCGGTAGGGCCAACCGCTTGATGAACTCTGCTGAGATGAGGTTCTTCTGGCTACCACTATCAACGATGAAGTGTAGTGGGGTGCCTTTTACCGACATCTGTGAATGGAAGTGGCACTCTCCTTCTTTTGGCTTGTCTGGTTGACCATGCTGGAGCTTGGTGGTAGCAACAATGGCACTGGGTTCCACGCCAATGATCCGTTTTCCCCTTTCTGGTTCTGACTCAGAGTCAGAACCTGCATTTGATTCAGAGGTTTTCACTTCGGTCACCAGTGTCTACTTTGAGCGGAAGTCAGCAGTGTTATGCCAAGGGATCTTATGGAAGTCACACCCCTTCCCGGTATCTTTCTTTGTCTTTTCAGTGTCCTTCTTTTCTTGCGGCTTGGACTCATTGTCCTGATACTATACATCTTTGCTCTGTCCTTTTTTCTGTGGGTTGGGGCTGCCCTTTCCATGCTTTTGTTGTGAGGGCTTCCCCGATCCAAATTGTCGCATCTTTTGTTTGAGATTCTACTCAATTTTGACGGCATATCGGTAGGCTGCACCCAATGATGAGATTTCTATAAATTCCATTTCGGTATGGATGTATCTATGTAGAGCACTGTGATACTTGAGCACTAGATGTCTCTCCGAATCTTTGATACCCAGCTTGGTGCGCAAGGTATGGAAGATGTTTGTGAAATCTGGCACTGCTTGGTCTCTTTCTTGCCGCAATGTGGTCCATTTGGTATACAAGCTGTCATAACTTCTGATAGGGTAGTATTGTTCCTTAATAGAATCCCTGAAGGATTCCCAGGTGGCCATGACTGTAAATAACGAGGGTTCCTCTGTTTCCTTTTTCTCACAGAAAGTTTCCCACCAATATTTGACATGGGAAACGGCTTTGAGGAGCGCAAAAGTAATCTTTTCTCTATTAGAAAAGTTATGGACGGAGAATCACCCTTCTAGTAGATTCAAACACTTGTCTACAACATCTGCGTCTATCTGACCTTCAAATATAGGAATATTGAAGTTTATTTGTACCTTTAAGGGGGCGATGCCTCCGCTCGAATAAGATGTGTCGCCTATTGGTAGTCGCCAAAGGATTTGCATGAAATTATCCATCATCTCATTCCTTTTTTGCATGAGGGATTCCTCAATCAACAGGTTGAAAGGATCTTTTGTCCCATCATATTTCTTTTCTCCTTCCATGAGAGGTCACTTGGGTGTGCGAGAGATTTTGTCCTCAAGAGAAACAAGCTCGAGACCCAAATCTTTGTACTTCGACCTCGTTGGGGACATGAATTAAGACGATAAGGAGTTGACCGCTTTGATACCACTAATTTGAATTTTATGAGTAGAAAGAAATGCCTACAGATTATTTCCAGATGCTTAACATAGAATAACAGAGATACAATAAAACTGGTTTTCTATTCAATAAGGAAATAAGCTGAAACTATAAAATGCAGTGGAAAACAAGCTTGCTGGAATGGTGGCGGCTTATCTCTGAGAAGAGATGTGACGATTGTGCTCATTTGCAAGAATATGATTTCAATGAGGCTCTCAAGGATTTTTTACAGTAAACAGGAGTTTCAAAAACCCTAAACATCCAAAAACCTAACCCTAGGAGATGAAGCGCCAAAAGTCATGTGTGCCCCGTTTGGGTAAGTCAGTACATCAACTTCCCGTGGTCGTAACTTTTGCATACGATCTCCATTTTAGGCATATGATAGCCCATTGGAAAGATCTATCCGAGGACTACAACAATTATAGAAAATTTCATGATGAAATTTTTCAACCACGACATACCCAGAAAAAGGTCGTTTAGGGCCTTAAAACGGCTCCGGAAGTTCAAGACTCGAAAATCTGCTCAAAATAGTAAATTATCAAAATTGCTAGAAAGTTGTTTTGAGCTAGCTGGAAAAGGTGGGTGGCCACCGATATCCACCTAGATCAATGGCCACCGATATCCATCTGGATTACTTATCTCTAAGAATATATGTATCGGATTCACTCATTCACGTGAAGTTGATTAAAATGAGTCTCCAAAGTACTTTTTAACATAAATCATAATTAAGAAAACCCTAAACATACAAAACCCTAACCTAGGGAGATGGAACTCCAAAACGTTTGTGGACCCCGATAGGGGTAGTTGATACGCAAAATTTTTGAGGGTGTAAAGTTTTCATACAATCTCCATTTAGGGCCCTCAATACATCGTTGGAAAGGGATATCTGAGGAGTACACATTTTGTTCATCCCAGACTATGCCTCCAACTATCATTTGGGTGATGTCGTGCCTAGAAAACATTGTTTAAGGCATCAAAATGGCACCGAAAGTTCAGGACCCGAAAAAGTGTAGAAAAATTGCCAAAATGGAAAACTATGCTTTGAGCTAGTGGAATAGGTGGGTAGCCACCAATGTACACCTACATCAATACACCTCTTTGGTCCAGTGGTGACTTCAGTGTTAGTAATGTCCGTATAGCATGAGTCAGGGTGGAGGAATCTAGGATCTCTTTTGATAGGGTAGATCTACATCGAGCAGGTATAAGTTGTAACTAATTTGTTGATTTTTTCATTAATAACATAGAAAACTCATTCCTTCGAAGTATCTTGTGTCATTATTTTTCATATATGTAATTGTTTTGCATACATTTCTGTAGAATACTAGTTTCTTTGACATCTTCCAGTATTTCACATATAACTAATGGGTAGTTGCTCTGATAACCACCTCTCCACACACACACACACACACACACACACACACTTGCTCAAGGTTTTTATAGGTTGCAAAGAAACCCTCATGAAGGATAAAAAGAAATCCATCAATTAGGAACGACATCAAATGTTTGGATCTTGGTGAGTCAGATTCACTCTCTTTCCATAAGTTAGTTATTCTTATGAAATTTGGTTATTTTTATATTAGTTTGGTATTTTGTTTGAAAAGTACTTTATATATGGTTATAGGTACACTCTAGTATATCCCATTACTATAGGGTATTTTCTTTGAAAGAAGAATTGGTGACGATACTTGGGATCTTTTTTTATTGGGCATGTTTTGGTCTTTATTTATGTGTTTGCTTGTTTTATTTGTCTTTCGTTTTCCTTAGACTACTACTTGGCACTTGAATAAGTAGTTTATAGTAATTATAGTATTTTTCCTTTTCATTTGATCCACTTGTCTTGTCTCCTTCCTTATTTTTTGGAGTTTTTGGAGCACATAAACGATATGTAGTTGACACAACTGCGTACATACACATGATTTCCATTGTATGCAGTCATGTATACGTGGTTCCCTTTGTTGACAATCGCGTACATCATCTCATAATTTTTTTTAATAATTTTTTTTGACTTGAGGTTGCTTGGTCAAGTGTTTGGTTTCTTGTTTAGAATCTTTGCTGGTTGTTTCTTGAGTTTTGTAGTAGTATGTTTTGGATTATATAAAGAAAAAAAAAGATTTATGTGATTTCCCATTTTTGGATCATTCTTGTTTCTAGGGGTTGTTTGGGAAGTTAATTTTTGGGTTTTTTTTGTCCAAGATTTGATTTGATTGCTGGCTTTGACGAATCCTTATAGGTTTGAAGGATTTTCATCTTTCATTTTGTTGTTTCTTGCTATTGTTAAGGAAAAAAATTTGTTTGTTCAAATATTTTTTATTCCTTTTACTTTTTAAACAAGAAAAGAAAACAAAAACTTTTTAGAAAGTAAGCTTTGTATTTCTTCTTTAGTCCTTGCCCTTATTTTAATAAAAAGAAAAAAAATTATAGTTTGCCTTACTCTCTTATAGTGCTTGTTAATTTTTCAATTTGAATTACCATACTTGAAAAATAAACAAATTTTGTTTCTATAGCTTTGATGAAAATAATTCCAATATTTTGTTAGTTGTCTTTCATTTGAAATTTGTGTCGGTAAGTGTATTTCATCTAAAAGAAAAAGTTGCATTTTTTGCATATAAAAAAGAAAGAGTTTTCTTTTGTTTAATCATGAAGCATTGTTTACACTCATATTTTCCGTGAAGAATTGCATTTTGCATTTGTTTTCTTAAGTGTTTTTCGTATTTATTTTTTCAAAAGACCATTCAGTTTCAGTTGTCGCCCTTTTTGAGTAAATAACGGGCTATAAAATGAACATTAACTAAAAATCAATTAGACATTTTCATTTTATTAGGGTAAACAAACTAGTTTAGGCTAGGGCCTTGGTTTAAGTTTTAGAGTTAATTTCTCCAAGGCCAAAAACAAACTTAAGAGTCTAAGATAGGGACTGTAAAACCAACTTTTGTATAAATATAGACATGAAGCTTCTCTAACACATGAGTCAAACATGAGGTCATGTAAAGGAGAGCCAAGGAGACAACCCCTCCAAAGATTAACTGAGCATAGTGAAGATCATATATTGGGGATTGCAATTACCTCCATGAGAGGCGGTGCTTTTGAGGCTTTGAGCTTATCTACCCTGCCCATACGTTTGATCTTGACTATTGAATGTACCTCCCAGACGATTACTATGATTTGGTGACTTTAGTTTCCTTTACTAGGTATCTCAGAGGTGATTGTGAGGGGTTTCCCATGGTACTTGGGGTGGATTTCATATCACAATTTTTAGTACTGTAGGAGGGTTCCATGCAAATCATGGGTACTTTCATAGGATAAGGTTGGCTAGTGGAGGTCGATTTTACTACTTATTTATCCTATGTTCATTTGTCCACTAGACTTAATCAACCCGTTCCTTCGTTCGGAAGGTCCTTTCCTTACTTTGTACTATTGCAATCTCAAGACCTAATATACTTGAGTCGGGATATTGGAAAGGTTGTTTGTGACTGTTGTTGCTTTTATGGATTTTATAGTGGTGTGTTCTACAATCCTAGATTGCTTAGGAAGGTTTGTAGGTGACCTAGAGCTGACAAATGAAACTGGTTGATCAAATGCCTCGTTGATCAAGGAGAATTCAAGGTCTTCCTCCTAAATAAGTAAAAGTGAATCCTCCATCGTATCCCCTCAGGCATCGACTTGATCAAACCAAAACTTTTGTACCATCCATTCTGGTCAAGACCGTAGACATAGAACAAATAGAAACTAACACTTCTTCTCCATAGGTTGTGAGTGTATCAGATCTTGCATTCAGAGACTTCACTATGTCATTAAATCAACCATTAATTGGAATGGATACTCAATTTGTTTCTCATCTTTTGGCTTTTGGGTCAGACTTCACTGAAAATTTCCCTCTTGGGTGGGTCATAATGGAAGTAACTTCAGAAGTGTCTAGGTTGAGGATCCGCACAACCCCCACATTGACAATCATCACTATAGAAATCCTTCCTCCTAGCATATCTAACCAAATAATTAATGTAGTTCAATCCACAATAGTCATGTCAGTTAGTAGCTCTGCTTCATTGATTGTAAGTTCTACTAAACATTTAGGTGTGTCCATGTAATTACCTTGGATAACTAACACTTTTTAATTTGGTATGCTATCAATGAGCATATAGAACATATTGGATGGTTCTTAGTCAATGTCCCTAGTTACTAATGATGGTATGGAGAGTTCTTCGACCCCATACCAAGATTTTCCTTGGGGAGAAGGTCATATTTCTCCTTTGTTCCCCTTTATCAGGAATAGGTCATTACCTTCTTCCATCCTTAATCCCTTTGTGGGATGGGGTGGTTAGATGGGTAGTGAGTTTCAATCTATTGGCATGTAATCTACTTTGACTCCATTCATGTTATATGGTGGATTCAAAAGAAATATTTTTACCACATATATGGTGTTGGTAGTGGGAAACCCCTTCTAAGGCCAGTTGAATCCCATGCAAGGGTTATTATCTTTACAATGGATGTAGTCAAGGTGCAACCCCTTTCTCGGTCAGAATAACCCCATGCAAGGAGTTTTTCCTTTGAAAGGGGTGTCATCAGGGGGAAAACTTGCTTTTTCATTTGGGAACCATATGGGTGGAGGTTTTCCTCTGTTTAAACATGACCAACAAGGTTTCATCCAAATCTCTAGCCCATCCACAAGATCTTCCTAACATCCTGGTGCTAGTACAAATATAGTTTAGTGTTTTCTAAATGGTCCTTAACTCGGAGCTTTCAACATCCCTAGGTAGAATTCTCGGTCCCGATCGAGGTTATTTTTCCTGGAAATGTTAAACTTGCAAGACTTGTTGAATATCAAGAATGACCTAGTTTTTCATGATCCGAACTAGCAATTGGTTCACACCAAATTTCCATGTGACATTCCTAAGTTCAAAGGAAATCATGGTGAAGATCTCGACGACCACACAACAACATTTCATCTATGGTATTCATTGAATTCGTTAAACAATTATTAAATCAGGATCTTCCTTTTCCAGTTGAATTTTATGGGAGTTGCAACAATTTGGTACATCGAACTTGAAGGTGGAGTATTTCACACTTTAAATGATTTGTCATTGGTTTTTCTAAACCATTTTCAGCTACCTGTCTGGTATGACGTTGGCACCAATATCCTATCTACACTGAAACAGGACAAGACCACTCATATATAGGAGTGGTGGAGATGGAAGAGGTTGATTAAATCCAAAGTTCCTCCCCAATTCTTGTTGGAGTGGTTCCTAAAGTATTTTTGTCGGTCATCTATAAATATGTATCCACATCACGAGTCTTTTTGAGTAACAAACGATCTTTAGGGCCCAATTGTTGAATTTGATTTATTCATAGTTTGGGACCCTTTACAAAATTATACTAGATGCACCAAAAATCGTCCCGCAAAAATGAAATCAACACCTCATGTCAATCAAATCATTGGAACCATTAAAAACATTACCGTAGATCTAGTCACAAACCAGATGCAATAGATGCTATTCATTTGTTTTTTTCTGGTCCAGCAAATGCTTTGACCGTCCACACCATCCAATCGTCATATGGTCATGTTGTACATTTGACAACCCCAAAGGGTACCCAACAACCCAGAGGGAAAAATAAAAATGGAAAGTATAAGAAAGGAGATGAGGGTAATAAAAATGAGAAATCTGATGCTAAATATGGAGGGGAAAAGAAGGAGGTCAAGAAAGTGAAATTCCCATGCAAGATTTGTGGGGGTGATCACATTACTCATCAATGCATACAGACGTAAGAATCCAATCGGAGAATACAGACGTAAGTGGTATCAGAGCAGTCTGCTCCTTGTCGACTTAATGCATATCCCCAACGAGGTCAGAGTATAAAGAGTTGGGTCTTGAGCTTGTTTCTCTCGAGGAAAAAACCTCTCACATGCCCAAGCGACCTCTCATGGTAGGAGAAAAGAAATATGATGGGATATGAGATCCTTTAAACTGTTGATTGAGGAATCCTTCATGCAATAAAGGAACGAGATGATGGATAGTTTCGCGCAAATCCTTTGGTGGATACCAATAGGTGACACATCTTCTTTGAGTGGAGGTGCCACCCCCTTCAAGGTACAAATAAACTGCGATATTCCTATATTTGAAGGTCATATAGACACAGATGTTGTATACAACTGGTTGAATCTGGTAGAAGGGTATTTTTCTGTCCATAACTTCTCGAATAGAGAAAAGATTACTTTTTCTCTCTTCAAAGCCATCCCCCATGTCAAAGATTGGTGGGAAACGTTTTGTGAGAAAAAGGAAACAGAGGAACCCTCATTATTTACAGTTACAGCCACCTGGGATTGCTTCAGGGATGCTATTAAGGAACAATACTACCCTGTCGGAAGTTATGATGACTTATATACCAANCAAATGGACCACACTGCGGCAAGAAAGAGACCAAGCAGTGCCAGATTTCACAAATATCTTCCATACCTTGCGCACCAAGCTGGGTATCAAAGATTCAGATCGACATCTAGTGCTCAAGTATCATGGTGCTTTGCATAGATAAATCTAGACTGAAATTGAATTTCTAGAAATCTCATCCTTGGGCTCGACCTACCAATATACCGTCAAAATCGAGCAAAAGCTCAAACAAAAGACGCAACAATTTGGGCCTGGGAACCCCTCACAACAAAATCCAGGAAAGGGCGGCCCCAACCCGCAGAACAAAGGAAAAATAAAATATGGATAGTATCAAGACAACCAGTCTAAGCCACAAGAAAAGAAGGACAATGGAAAGACAAATAAAGATACCGGGAAGTGGTGCAACTTCCGTAAGAGCCCTTGGCATAACACTGCTGATTGTCACTGAAAGCAGTCATTGGTGGCCGAAGTGAAAGCCTTTGAATCAGATGTGGATTTTGACTCTCAACAAAAACTTGAAAGGGGAAGATGGATCATTGACGCGGAAACTAGTGCCACTATTGCTACCACCAAGCTCCAGCCTAGTGAATGCGATGAGCCAAAAGAAGGAGAGTGCCTCTTCCATTCGCAAATGTGGGTAAAAGGCACCCCACTGCACCTCATTGTTGATAGCAGTAGCCATAATAACCTCATCTCTGCAGAGGTCATCAAGTGGCTGGCCTTTCCCACAATGCCTCACCCACAAGCCTACACCATTAGATGGCTCCACCAAGGAAGCGATCTTTGCGTCAGCCAACAGTGTCGACTGTCATACAACATCAAGCCCTTCAAATATGAGGTATTGTGTGATGTTGTTCCTCTTGAAGTTTGTGATGTTCTTTTGGGCCAACCTTATTTATGGAAACATCATGCTGTATGTGAGTCTAGGCCTCGTAGTGTTATTATTACTTTGAACAGGAAATTGTACAGGATACCTGAGGCAGTCTCACCTAGTGCTATTTCCTTGATCTTTGCTAAGTAATGTAGGAAGGTCATCTCTCAGATGAGGAAGTTTGTCTTCTTTTTGATTCACTCTCAGTATAAGTGAAAGATCACAACCACATCCAGGGTCTCTACGACCAACCTCTCCACACAACAGACGTAAGTAGATAAGGTCATGGAAGAATACTCAGATATCTTCTCCTCATCTACCAGGGTACATCTACATTGCCAGGTCAAGAACCTCATCGATATAACCCTCAGTGCACCGCTTCCCAATGGGCCAGTCTATCATCGCTCTTTGTTAGAGAATGAGGAGATCAAGTGACAAATCGAAGAACTACTCCATAAGGGGCACATCCATCCCAGCTCATCACCTTGTGGAAGCCCAATCATGCTGGTACAGAAGAAATATGGAACATGGCGACTATGCATTGATTACCAGGCTCTGAATAAAATCACAGTCAGAAATCGGTACTTGATTCCCCGAATCGACGACCTCCTTGATCAACTCACGGGGGATAAATACTTCAGTAAAATTGATTTGAAGTCTGGCTACCAACAGGTCCCAATAGAACAGACAGATGTGTGGAAGACAACCTTCAAGTCAAAGGAAGGCCTTTTTGAATGGTTTGTCATGTCCTTTGGTTTGAAAAATGCTCCGGCCACTTTCATGAGGATGATGGATGATATCCTGCGACCATTCAACAATAATTTTGTAGTGGTGTATCTAGATGAAATTCTCATTTATAGCAACACTTGAGCCGAACACTTGCAGCATATTCAGCAGGTTCTGCACACCCTGCGGTAGCACAAGCTATACACGAACTTGGAAAAATACTCCTTTGGCATGGACAGGGTCCATTAGTTGGGCTACATCATTGATCAACATGGGGCACATGTGGATCCAACCAAGATCCAATTCATTCATGCATGGATAGCACCAACCACACTCACTGAGCTTCTAAGCTTCTTGGGCCTTGCTAATTTCTACTGCAAGTTTGTGTAGGGATTCTCCCATATTGCATGGGCCCTCAGCCAAATCACGAGGGGTGGTGGTAAGGAAAAATTTGTGTGGGCCAGTCCCAACAACAAGCATTTGATGATTTGAAGCAACACTTGTGCTCATCCTCTGTACTTTCACTACCAGACCTGCAACATCTCTTTGAGATTGAGATAGATGCTTCAGACTATGCTGTGGGCACCGTTCTCACTCAGCACAACCACCCCGTGGCCTATCATAGTGAGACACTATCCGATGTTGTCTGTAGGTACCCCACTTACGATAAATAAATGTACTCCATTGTGCAAGCCTGCCACCAGTGGATACATTACATTCTTGGAAAGGAGACAGTCATCCACACTAATCATAAGCCACTACATTTTATACAGACACAAGGAAAATTGTAGAATGACCACCATCAAAAGTGGTCCACATACTTGCAACAATTCCACCTCAACATCAAGTATAAAACATGAAGCACCAATCACTTTGCTAATTGCCTCAATAGACCACCAGTTGTGGAACTCACCACAATGCTATACTCTTGCGGCCATGAGACCTCTAGATGGCCCCAACTCTATGAGATAGAGCCAGACTTTGCTACCACCTACCAAATGTTGGGTGCAAACATAGTTGTCAATAATTTCTATCTTCAAGATGGGTTGCTGTTTTGTCTAGGCCATATCTTTGTTCCATCAAGCAAGGGAGTGAAGCTAATCTATGAATCCCACTACAGTTGGGTGGCAGGACACTTCGGCATCGAAACGATAGTGGTGATGCTACAGAAACATTTCTACTAACCGAAACTCCAATAGGAGGTCAACAAGTATATCAAGTCCTACACTGCTTGTGCTATTGCCAAACCAACCACTAAGAAACAGGGCCTGTACACCCCTCTTCCTACTCCTAAAATGCCATGGGAATCCATCTCAATGGACTACATGTCGGGCTTCCCATCCACCAAGCGAGGAAATGAATGTGTTTTTGTGGTTGTTGCCTGCCTTTTAATATGGCGATTCTGGTTGCCTACAAGAAGAGCATCACAACAGAGGCCACTGCCAAGATCTTGTTTGAATGGGTCTGGGTACATTTTGGACTCCCACAAACCATTGTCTCATATAGGGACAATCGATTTCTCATCACATTCAGGTCGAACCTCTGGTCACTGTTGGACACCAAGCTAACCAAATCCATGACTTTCCACCCCCAGACAGATGGCCAAACTGAGGTCATAAATCGAATGGTTGTGCATATCCTTCGCATGTATAATTCAAAGCACTCTCACACATGGGATGAGATCCTTCCCTATGTGCAGCATAGCTACAAGTGAGCCCTGCATAGCTCAACTGACTAAGCCCCTTTCAGCCGGGGTTGGGATTACAACCATTGGGTCCCATAGATGTTTCACTTCCCCTTGTGGTCACCTCGACCGACTCATCTCCTATTCCAAATGAAGCTGAAAAATCCACTCAGTTCATTGAGCAGATCCAGCACATTCACCAATAGGTTCAAGATATCCTACAAAAGTCCAATGACAAGTACAAACAATGCCATGATCAACATAGTGTGCCACATAAGTTTTAGGTGGGAGACAAAGTTTGGTTGCACTTGCAGAAAGAATGCCTTACAGGACCCCATCACAATATTCTTCCACTCCATTATGGTCCATACACCATCACGAAGGCCATGGGTGATAATTCTTTTGAGCTCAACATTCCTCCTTTCCTTGGCCTGCACCCAGTGTTCAACGTGGATCTCCTTTGCCCTTATTTCCCACCATTATTGGACACCTCAGACGTAGAAGAACAACTGACACCAATAGAGATCAACCCCAACTGCATTGAATAGGAATCCAATGATCATATTGTGGAAACACAGATCAATGGAACTCGACAACAAAGGATCCAACTTTATCGAGTCGTCAAAGCAGGGCAGCTCTTGGACTAAGGCAAGTGGCCCACCTGGAACCAAATTCAACAAAAATTTACTCATCTGATGGGGGAAATCAATGAAATGGAGAAAATTGCTTCCTAAGGAGGGAGGATTGATCCATATGGATATCGGTGGCCACCCACCTTTTCCAACTGGATCAAAACAATTTTCTGGCAATTTTGGCAATTTACTATTTTTAGCAGTTTTCACTTCCGGGGCCATTTTGAGGGCCTAAATGAATGTTTTTAGGGATCATACCAACTTAATAATTGCCTATAAGATGATTGAGGCCCCAAAATGAATCTCCTCGATGATTCCTTTCCAACGGGCTATCAAACGCCTAAAACAAAGATCGTATGCAAAAGTTACGACCCTAGGAGGATAATGTACTAACTTACCCAAACGGGGCCCACATGACTTTTGGCACTTCATCTCCTACGGTTAGGTTTTTTGGATGTCTAGGGTTTTTGGAATTCCTGTTTATTGTAAAATGCCTTCAGAGCCTCATTTTAATTATCTTCTTGCAAATGAGCGCAACCATCACATCTCTTCTCAGAGATAAGCCGCCACCATTCCAACAAGCTTGTTTCCACTGCATTTTACAGTTTCAGCTTATTTCATTATTGAATAGAATAATAATTTTACTATATATCTGGTATTTTGTGTTAAGAATCTGTTAATAATCTGTATTCATTTCGTTCTACTCATAAAATTCGGATCAACTAGCACGCAAACACGCAATGGAGAAAGAGAGAGGCATTAAACCTCCCATTTTTTAAATTTGAAATAATCCTATACAATTTTTTGTGTTATAAGGTTGTAAATGTCGGTCCATTTATGAAACTTCAATGTAATAGATGAGGTTAGGCGAGAGAGGATGAGATTTTGGTAAGGAGATCTTGTATCAGATTTCAATAGGCAAAGAATGATAGAGGTCTGGGTAGAGAGGCCTTAGGAGGAAGAATAGTTCCGAGAGAGAGAGATTGAGAGAACTGGGACTCTGTTAGAGTTTGGTTTTTGTAAACATCTATATAGGCACACAAAGATAATAGAAAAGAAGTTTTTCCTGCATATTGTGTGTTTATGTATTTGTGTTCATTTTCTGCTTTATGCATTTTCATGGTTTGAATGCGTAACTGGTGAAGTATTGCATGAGTTTCAATTGTTTCTCATCTTTGAGTTTCCGAGTGCAAGGAATGAACATAGTCTGCAAAGAGTGTGTTGGTAGAGGTTTAAATTCAAGGGAAAGCTCAAGAGGGATACCATTGAACCTTCACCAGCAGAAGTGAAAGGCGTGCACGGAAGGAACTCTTTATTGAGTTTAGAGAGAACAAGAGTTACTGAAGACTCTGTAGAGCTCTTCCAGGTGGGCATAGAGCCAGTACAAGTGTGCATAGAAGAAATCCATGTTGAGTTCAATATTAAACAAATTTACTGAATAATCTGTGAGGAAAATCTCTGCAAGGTGTGCATCGAGCAGAAGAATGCCAGGAGGGAGAGAAGTATTTGTTGTTGAACAAATCCTTCGGATTTCGAGTTTGACAAAATCCCATAAATGCAAGGTGTGCGTGGGAGATCAAAATCTTCAAAGAGATCAAGCTCAGAAGGGATAACATAGAGATTGCAAAAGAGTCGGGCTTATTCTAAGTCCATAAAATCAGAAGAGATAACGCTTTCAGAAGCGTAAGAGAGAGCCAAAGGAGTTGGGTTCATAGGAGGAATTTCAAAGGCCAAGACCTTTCGAACATTGACAAAATATTCTAAATCAAATATGGTCTAAAGATTAGGAGCAGAAACAAAAAAAACCATCTGATTGGTTGTGGAGAACAAGATGGACCGTTAGATCTACGTCCAGGCAGAGGAGGAATGAGCGCAGGAGAACCAGATCTCAGCTATCAGATCTGGGTGCATGGACCAACAACCGTTGGATCCAAAGGAAAGTGCATGAGATTTATCCTTTTGGAGTTGCACAGGAGAGAAGACTTTGTGAAGTCATGAAGTCCTGACATCATCGAAACTGTCCATCGGAAGAGACGAGTGGCGAGCGATCAACATTTCACTGACTCGTGCATCAGGAAAGTTAAAGAGAAGAATCATAAGAACTCGCGAAAGCTGAGTTTATGACTTGATTGTGGCCATTAGATCTAGAAGGAGGCAGAGAGATATAAAAATCTTAGGAGGAATAATGATCATGATCGTCGGATCACAGGGAAGGAGATCGATAATCATCGGATCAAAAGGAAGTGCACGAGCCTTAGCACATCGTGTACAAAGGAGAGAAGCTATCAAAGTTGAAACTTGAGATTCCCAATGTCTGAAACCTTGGAATAGAATCTCGACCATCCGATTAGTGGGATAGATCTGAGTTGTCAAATCACTGGAGGTGAAGACGAAGCGTTGGATCGACAAGAGGAACACAACTGTTGATTTCTGTAAGCTCAGGAGGGAGAGAGATTTGAAACTTGATATTCCCAAAGTCCGGAGTCCTAGAACTTCGAGGTGGAATCTCGACTGTTCGATTGATCAAACGTGATCCATCAGATAATGCGAGTGCATAAAGAGTCAAGTTTGAGACTTTAAACTCCCGAAGCGTGGAGAGTTAGAGAGTTAGAGCATATAAGGACTATTGAATCTAGGAGGGTATGTGTCAACAACTTGGAAGATTTGGAGGAAGGTGAAAGTTGAGACTTGAAAGACGTGAAGCGTGAAGAGCCAAAGAGCCATGAATCGTTGATCTAGGGTGAGACACTTGTCAACAGATCTTGTACTTCGGGGAAAATCCAAAGTGGATTTTCAGTTTAAGAATTGAAATCGTCGGAGCATGGAGACCCGATGTCTCGGAATAAGATCTGGACCGTTGGATTCAGAAGAGAGATGTGGTGCCAATCTATTAACTCCGGATAAAATCCCAAAGTAATCCTTGATTGTTCAATCAAGAGGACACATGTCAGTGGATCTTAGACTCTGGGTAAAAGTCATTGGGGAAAGGAGGATTGAGATTGGAAATATTAGAAGTCCGAAGCCCCATAGGAAATCTCGACCGTCGATCAAGAAGGGGATGTTGGACCGTTGATCTAGGTTGAAAGGTCAAATGCCCAGGTGAAGACCGGGCCATTGATTTATGGGACATATGTCTTTAGATTGCTAATTCTAGAGAAGTGAAGTACGAAAGGAAGCTGATTTTGAGATTTCAAACTGATGGAGTCTGGAATTGCGAAGAGAACCTCAACTGTTGACTCAGAGGAAGAAGATTTGGTCCATAGATAAAATGGGTGCAGATTTGAAGTGTTGATTTGTACGCTATCATCAAGATCGTGAGATCGACGATCTCATGTCATTGTGGGGATAGAAGTTGGGAGGAGGTTAAGGAATCAAAGGTAGGCCTCAATTTGAACCATGGTTTTGCCAAGAGGACATGTGGAGGTCGTAGGAGCATTGCAGGCCCAAAAGTGGTTTAACTCCAGACCGCTTATGACCATGCCCACAATCATGTGGTCATAGCCCTAGGTCATATCAAGTGAGGGCTTATCCGAAAGCTATCTAACGTCGAAATTCTGAGTTTTCACAGAGAGCGAAAGGGGAAGGTCACGAGTTGCTGTCAGACCTGCATCAAGGAGTTGAGGGGGTTTGTGTTACATCATAGAACATGACCATTTTGGTTTGAGAGAGTCACTAGACCCGAGAGCCGAAGATCCTATACCGAGAGGTCACGTAGCCCTACGGGGGAGTAGGGGGTCTGCATCAGGTGCTATCAGAGCATAAAATTGATTTTTGTAGGCAACAAAGGTAATCAAAAATCTGATCCTTTCTTACAGAAAATAGACAGAGGAGAGATGATGAAAGGAGATGACCTGATAACATCAGGTGGTATCATAAAAATGATTTTTCCTATAGAAAATGGTTGAAAGGAGGCTAGAGTATTGATGCTCTGTAAGAAGGTTGCTGCATGGATGCAACAACAAAATTTTAAACAGTCAAGTGAGATGTAAGAGAATATGGATGTGTTCTTGGATGAAGAGTAATCCATAGACTTGCCAGGAGGGCAGGAAAGAGGTGGAAATGGCTACTGAAGGCCATGGACATGGTCGAAGAGAAGGTCACAAGAAGAAATGCAATCCAGAGATGGATATGGAGTTCAATCAGATAAAAGAACAAATGGAGAAGCTTCAATTTAAAATGCAACAAGATGCAAAAGTGCATTGGGTGTATGAGTGGCCTATGAAGAAGAAGGCGAAGTGGCTAGTAAAGAAATTGTTGGCCAGAGAACAATGAATATTGATGAGAAGGTGGCTAAGGCATGCTGAAAACCTCAATGACATAGAGGAGGAATTGATTCACATCTGTGAACTAGAGACTAGGATAAATCTCAGTGATGAGGAGGAGAAGAGGTCAGATGAAGATCTTGTAAACTGCCAAGTGGGCATAAATGGAATTTCAAGTTGCCAGGTGGGCAATGGAAAGAGAACAGATGGAGGTATTGTATACTTCCAGGGGAGTAGTGATGAAAGTTCATATTTCCAGGTGGGTAATGATATGGGATCAATTGGTCTCATAGACTGCCAGGTGGGTAGTAGAGAATTCCCAAATTTCCAGGTGGGCAAGGACAAGGAGATGAGACTGTTTGAAAGTATCGTGACCTAAGAAGTGAGTTCATGTTAGTGAGGAATGTTGATATATGGATATTCATGTGGACTTGAAGACCATGTGAATGAAGATGATGACAATTTAAAAACTTTCACCATCCAGGAAGAGGATCAGAGAAGCATTCTGATTATTGGAGGGATCAAGATATTCCTACCAAACAACCAGGTAGAGGCCAATGCACATGATGAAAGTGAAAAATAAGAAGAACGACAACCAATAGTGACTGTCATAGAAGAAGAAGAGAAGAAGAAGACACTGACGTTTTCCCCAACACAAGGAGAAGGGAATTCAACCCAATTGCTCAAAATTTTCAGCCAGGAAGCTAAACAAGAAATGACTGCAACATTGGAGCTTGCAGTAGAAGAGGAAGAAGATAGCATGGACTTTGTTGATCTGTATGATGAATTGGAAGCCCTAGAGAGAAGGGTAATGGTGAAAATCTTTCACATCCAACAAGTCAAGTTGGAGACAGATGGAGGAGCGTACCAGCCAGAGGAATGATTGTAGAGAGTTGGTGATATACCAACACGAGAAGAACTGACAGAAGATAATATGTCAGAAGAGGAAGATGAGAAAAAAATTGATGATGAGACTGTAGGGATGGAATATGAAATAGGGTGGCGAATCAATGCCACAAGGGGAAGTAAATAAAACATGGGAGATCGAGTATATTCTCCCACTGATGAGAAGAAAGTGCAACAGAGAGGACTACATAAGAAGAGCCAGCCACTGGAGCAGCTAGATAGGGTTATAGAGGAGACCAGGAAGATGATGTTGAGGTCAAAAGAAACAGTCAGCAAAGAGGAGATGAATAAAAGAGGACCTTCCATAGCATCAAGAAAGAAAAAGAAGAAGGCGAAAGAACATCAACATAGCTAGAGAGAATCAAGAGGACAACTCCAGAAAATAATTTAGGATCCAGGAGGATTTTAACACTGGGGAAGAGAAGCTCATGAGTAGGAGATCATGTTTTTCCTAGTAGGGGAGTATGATGCAGGAGCATTGCTCCACCTTAGCGAATGTGCCAACACACAAACACACAATGGAGAAAGGGAGAGGCATTAAACCTCCCATTCTTTAAACTTGAAATAATACTATATGGATTTTTGTGTTGTAAGGCTGTAAATGCCAGGCCATGCCTTTGTACAGGTAGTGGTTGGATTTCCTTAAAGGGTTTCTTGTAGCAGGCCCAGATCGTAGTCAAGTCTTGGTAAACATTTATGAAACTTCAATGTAATAGATGAGGTTAGGTGAGAGAGGATGAGCTCGTAGAGCCCCTCTTTGGTAAGGAGATATTGTATCAGATTTCAATAGGTAGAGAATGATAGAGAGGCCTTATGAGGTAGAATAGTTATGAGAGAGAGATCTTGAGAGAACTGGGACTCTGTTAGAGTATGGTTTTTGTAAACATATGTATAGGCACAAAGAGATAATAGAAAAGAATTTTTTCCTGCATATCGCGTGTTTATGTATTTGTGTTCATTTTATGTTTTATGAATTTTCATGGTTTGAATGCGTAACTGGTGAAGTATTGCATGAGTTTCAATTGTTTCTTGTCTTTGAGTTTTCGAGTGCAAGGAATGCACATAGTCTGCAAAGAGTGCATTGAAAGAGGTTTAACTTCAAGGGAAAGCTCAGGAGGGATACCGTTGAACCTTCACCAGTGGAAGTGCAAGGAGTGCACGGGAGGAACTATTTATTGAGTTCAGAGAGAACCAAAGTTACTGAAGAATCTGTAGAGCTCTGCCATGTGGGAATTGAGCTGGCACAAGTGTGCACATAATAACTTCGTGTTAAGTTGTGTAAGAAACAGAGTTACTGAACACTCTGTGAGGAAAATATCTGCAAGGTGTGCATTGAGTAGAAGAATGCCAGGAGGGAGAGAAGTATTTCTTGTTTACGAAATCCTTCGGATTCCAAGTTTGAAGAAATCCCCAAAACACAAGGTGTGCGTGGGAGATCGAAATATTCGAAGAGATCAAGCTAAGAAGAGATAACATAGAGATTGGAAAAGAGTTGGGCTTATTCTAAGTCCATAAGATCAGAAGAGATAATGCTTTCAGAAGCGTAAGCGAGACCCAAATGAGTCAGGTTCATAGGAGGAAGTTCAAAGGCCGAGACCTTTCAAACAATGAAAAAATCTTCTTAATCAAAGAAATTTTAAATCTCAAGAGGAGGAGCAAAAAAAACCGTCTGATCGGTTGTGGAGAAGAAGATGGACCGTTAGATCTACGTCCAGGCAGAGGAGGAATGAGCGTAGGAGAACTAGATTTTAGATGTCAGATCTAGGCGCATGGACCAATAACCGTTGGATGTAGAGGAAATTACATGAGGTTTAACCCTTTGGATTTGCATAAGAGAGAAGACTTTGCGAAGTTGCGAAGTCCTGACATCATCAGAACTATCCGTTGGAAGAGATGCGTGGTGAGTGATCAACGTTTTGCTGACTCGTGCATTAGGGAAGTTAAAGGGTAGAATCACAAGAACTCGCGAAAGCCAAGTTTGCGACTTGATATTGGACGTTAGATCTAGAAGGAGGCAGAGATATATCATAAGCTCAAGAGGAAGAATGATCATGATCGTCGAATCATAGGGAAGGAGATCAATAGTCGTCGTATCAGAAGGAAGTGCACGAGCCTTAGCACATCATGTACAAAGGAGAGAGAAGCTATTGGAGTTGAGACTTGAGATTCCCAAAGTCTGGAACCCTAGAATAGAATATCGACCATCCAATTAGTGGGATAGATCTGAGTCATCAGATCACTGGAGGCGAAGATGAAGCATTGGATCTCTAGGAGGAATCACAGTCATTGATTTCTATAAGCTCAGGAGGGAGAGAGATTTGAAACTTGAGATTCCCAAATTCTGGAATCTTGGAATGCCGAGGTGGAATCTCAACTATTTGATTGATCAAGCGTGATTTTTCAGATATTACGAGTGCATAAAGAGTCAATTTTGAGACTTGAAACTCCCGGAGTGCGGAGAGCCAGAGAGCTGGATCATATCAGGGCTGTTGAAGCCAGGAGGGTATGTTTCAACAACTCAGAAGATCTCAAGGAATGCATAAGTTGAGACTTGAAACATGTGAAGTGCAGAGAGCCGAAGCACCATGAATCGTTGGTCTGGGAGGGGACACTTGTCAAAAAATCATGTACTCTGGGGAAAAGCCAAAGTGGATTTTTAGTTTGAGAATTGAAATCGCTGGAGTGCGAAGACCTGAAGTCTCGGAATAAGATCTGGACCGTTGGATTCGAAAGAAAGATGTGGTGCCAATATGTTAATTCCAGATAAACTCCCGAAGTAATCCTCGATTGTTGGATCGGGAGGACACGCGTCAGTGGATATTAGATTTTGGGCAAAAGTCATTGGGGAAAACATGATTGATATTTGAAATCTCAGAAGTCTGGAGCCCTAGAGGAAATCTCGATCAACGATCTAGAAGGGGTCGTTGGTCCGTTGATATAGGTTTAAGGGTCAAATATCCAGGTGAAGACCGAGCCGTTGATTTACGAGACATGTGTCCGTAGATCGCCAATTTTAGAGAAGTAAAGTACAGAAAAAAGCTTAGTTTGAGAACTCCTGGAGTTTGAAATTGTGAAGAGAACCTCAACCATTGATTTAGAGGAAGAAGATTTGGTCTTCAGATAAAAAGGGTGCAGATTTGAAGCGTTGATTTGGACGCTATCGTCAATATCATGAGATCGACGATCCCGTGTCATTGTGGGGACAAAAGTTGCGAGGAGGTTAAGGAATCGAAGGCGGGTCGCAATTTGAGCCATGGTTTCTCCAAGAGGATGCATGGAGGTCGAGGAGCATTATGGTCCCAAAAGTGGTTTAACTCCAAACCGCTTATGACCGCACCCACAATCACATGGTCATAGCCCCAGGTCATATCAAGTGAGGGATTATTTGAAAGGGAGCTAATGCCGACATTCTGAGTTTTCGCAAAGAGCGAAAGGGGAAGGTTGTGGGTCGCTATCATACCTATATCAAGGAGCCGAGGGGGTCTGTGTTACATCACAAAATGAGACCATTGTGGTTTCAGAGAGTCATTAGACTCAAGAATCAAAGATCCTAGACTGGGAGGTCGCATAGCCCTACGAGAGAGTAGGGGGGTTGCATCAAAAGGGGAACCTCAAGTGCGCCTTTTCCAGATTGATCTTACTGGTTCGTTAACATGGTCAACCATACGAAAGAAGATAATGTTTATTTGTCAACTAGGTCTTGTGATTATAGTAATCCTGAGTCGATGTCAAAAGGAAAAGAAAATTTAGATCCGCAATGGTCTCTCCATATAGAGAAACCTGAGAAGGAAAAAATGCAACGCATACCAAATGTGTGTACAACAGAGTGTCACAGAATCCTAATGCTCGAGCTGCTCCCAACTAATCTATTGTTGATGACTTAGCTCAAACACCTTGTGCAATGTGTTCCTTAGAAGTGATTCAAAGTTTCCCTTTGAAATGAGACACATTGTTGTCCATGATCGGGGCTGGTGACTCTTTGAGAAAAATCATTATGAAGTTTGACACTATTGAAGTGAAACATATCCTTCTTTATCATGTATCCTTCCAAATTAACATTATGTATGAAAAAAATGTTATCGGGAGGATCGTCGTCGACAAAGGTGCTTTGAAAGGCCTAGGAGGATATGTATCATCGATCATATTTCCTCCCCGAGATCAGTCATGTGGAAAGCAAAGAATTCTGGTTAGCCGTGAGTAGAAAAGTTCACCAGTATCTAAATCCCTTAGCAAAGCATGTTTTTTATGTTGAAGGGAACATGGATAACGTATCAAAGACTATTCCGATCAACATTTCTAAAACCCTCGACATTGTGGATAATGTTTTTATAGGTGTGGATTGTTCTCTTGAAGAGGTCCATGCATATACTTCTTTGTTTAAATATTTCCATGATGTATTCACCTAATCATACAAATAAATGTTAGGAATAGACCCTTGAATTGTTGAAAATGAGATTTTTACTTACGAGAATGCTAAAATTGTTTGACATAAGTTACGACTTGTTAATTCAAGGAAGGTGACATCTATTAAGGTTGAGGTTGAAAATATTCTTAAGGTGGGTTTTATTTACCCAGTCCCTCTCACCGAATGGGTGTCGAATCTTGTTCTTGTGGAAAAAAAGAAACGAACCATACATGTCTGTATGTATTTATGAAATATGAATAAAGCGTGTTCGAAAGACAACTTTCCCACACCCATTATCCACTAGATATTGATAAGTGTACGGGAAGTGAAATTTTGTCCTTTATGGATGGTTTTTCTGAATATAATCAAATTTAGATCAAATCCGAGGACTAAAACAAAACAAAATTTATATGTCCTTGGGGGACTTTCACATATCGTAAAATTCCTTCTTGTCTTAAAAATTTTGTAGCCACATTTCAATGGGACATGTCATTTTCCTTCCTCAATTTGAAGCATATTGTTGATGCTTATCTGGATGATATCACTAATCTCTCTCAGAAGAGGGTAGATCATCCATCCCACCTTAGAATTATTTTTGAAAGACGTTATCATTATCATATTTAGTTGAACCTGAAAAAATGCATATTCTTTGTTGTATCATGGCATCTCTTGGGTTTCATTGTATCCAACAAAGGGATCATCGTTGATCCATTAAAGGTGTAGGCAATAGTTTAGTTTCCAGCGTAGTGAAACATTCGTCATTTTTAGAGTCTCCAAGGAAAGGCCAATTTCCTTCGATGTTTTATTGCGAACTATGCACTTGTTAAAGAAAGGGGATGCCTTCATTTGGGATGAATTCACTGAGAAATACTTTGAATCACTTAAGAAATCACTTATGTCTACCACTCTTCTTAGTCCCCCAAACTATAACATGGACTTATTGTTGTATATCACGATAGAAAAAGCCACAATTGGCATGGTTTTGGTTTAAAAGGATGATAGATCGCAAGAGCATGCCATTTATTATCTCAGTCGTGATTTGATTGGACCTGAACTCAATTATTCGCATGTTGAGAAATTAGCCTTGGAAGTCATTCATGTTGTTAAGATACTATGAAATTGCATTTTATTATGGAAACCACTGTAGTTTTCAATTTCAATCCATTTCAATACGTCCTGACACAATGTATCATAGGGGGGAAGTATAATAAATGGATTTTTATTCTATAGGAATTTGATTTGGACTTCATCTCTACTAAGTCCAAAAACGTATCGATAACACTTTTGCTTGTTTTATGAGAATTTTTTATTTTATTTTAACATGTTCTTCACCTTACGGTAAACAAAAGTATTTTTTTAATTAGAATTTTACTTTACAGTAAAAGCAAAACTTGTGAAGAATTTTGTTAGCTTTCTACTATCTATTTTTTAATTTTTTTATTATTGAGATTTGATATGTCAATTTGGCAATTGTTTGATAGTATGTTCTTTAAAAATGAAGGGAAAGATAATGAGTTATTTTCCCCCCCCAAAATGTATCTATTGTTAAAATTTTGTTTTTGACAAATGAAATATACCACAACAATCTACAGAGACTCTATTTTGTGATGACTATAGTTTTGAATCTAACAGATGAATATTATAATTTCTAGAATGTTTTGAAGTTGAACAATCTGAAAAAGTTACAAATTTTAAACACATGTTTTCCCCCACCATGTATATATCTTAATTTTTACTTAAAAGTAAAATCTAAAAATACCCTTTTAAGAGAACAATTTAAGGATTATGAATATAAATTTTCCATAATTTTCCACTGTATATTTTAAGAGATATGAATTTTTCATTTCACTGAATCATAATCGCACCTAAAAATATTATGCAATGATTTTCTTATAAAATTAAATAAAATTAGATAAAAACAATAAAAATGAAAACAAATTATATCCAATGAAAGTAGATTCAATTTTGAAAATGTTGGTATCAATTTCAAAACTAAATTTTGAGTATTTGTAAGAGTTCACTACCTTGAAAGATCAAGTAATATGGAGAGAATTTGTAGTTTCTTGCAAATAGTCCCATTTTCACGTTTTTGTTCGAAATATTATTTCAGCTGAAACCTAGTTTTTAATGGAATTCGTTAAAAATAAATGTTTCGGCTGAAAATTCTTTCAGCCAAAATATGCTTACCGTAGGAAAAAAATTCATCTAAAAAATATTGTACACAAATTTCGATGGCATCGTTTAATTTGACATGCAAATTTTCAGCCAAAAAATGTTTCGGCCGAAAAAATTCATAGCAACATTTTTTCGGCGGAAAAAATGTCGTTGGGAATTTTAGAGACCCGATTCTAAAAAATGTGGTACCCATCTTCATGATTTAATGTTTGAAGTTTCCTAGGGAGAATGAGGAACCCGTGGTTATAGATTCATTTCCTAATGAACATTTGTTCCTTATTTCATCTAGCGATCCTTGGTATGTGGATATCCTTATATATCTCCAGACTCTCAAGTTTTCTCCAAACTATTCATGGGATGATCGACGTCACATTCACCATCAGATGGAGGATTACCTCATCATCGAAAAAACTTTGTACCATCCTAGGGTTGATTCGATTGTCCATCATTGTTTAACTCATGAAGAAGCAGAATCCATGCTCAATGACTATCACAACGGAGCATGTGGTGGTCACTTATCAGAGTTGAAAACAACCCCAAAAATCTTGTTTGTTGGGTATTTTTGGTCGACAATATTTAAATATTGTGTTGAGGCACTCAAGAAGTGCCTTCCTTGTCAGATATTTTCTCGAAAAATGTGTGTGCACCCCTCTCCACTTTTCCATGTCATTGTTTTCGGTCCATTCACAAAGTGGGGTGTTGATTTTACTACATGCCATGCTCCATCAACTACGAGGAATCATTACATCATTGTTGTTTTCGACTATGGGCGAAGGCCATGCCCACTTTTGTGAATGATGATGAGATTTCAACCTTATTTATATTAAACAAGGTTATCGCCATGTTCAAAATTCCAAGAGAGATTTTCACTAACCCTGGCATTCACTTTCAGAATTGAATGATGTTTGAATTAGAATCAAAATTGGGATTTAAGTAGGAGCATTCATCTCCTTATTATCCACAAGTGAATGGTCAAGTAGAGGCCGTAAACAAGTCTCTCAAAATCATCCTCCAATGCACTATTAATAAGAGTAAATCTAATTGGAATTTCATGATTTATCTAGTTTTATGGGCTTACTGAACCTTGGTTAAATATGCCATGGATTTTTTGCCTTTCCATCTTGTTCAAAAAGTAGAGGAAGTCATGTCTGTTGAATGAAAAATCCCCTTATTAAAAATAATTGTAGAGCTTCTACCCGAGACAACATATTTATAAGTGCGTCTTTTCTACTTAGAGTAGCTATATGAGTTACATCGTGATGCTTCCACCACAAATGAGATTCAAAAAAATGTGTCAAATATCAATATGATAAGTCGATCCACCTAAGGATTTGTTCTGAGGGTGACCTTGTAACATACCCATCCACCTTCGGGTCAGTCACGCTATCTGAAAAACTCTTTTCAAAACTGATTTTGAATTCAAATACCATTTAATTATTAAATAAGAATGTAAGAAACATGATAACAACACATGCAACAATCAATATTCATGATACAACGTAACATAATGTATAAACATTCCATGCAAAATAATAATCAACAAGCATGCATGTTATAACATACGAATCTCGGAGACAATAATTCATAACACAATGGAAATAAATATACAATATAGAAACACATGACAGTGAGAACTTATCTTAATCCAAATGGTTCACCAAGTGGTTGTATACCAAGGATGTTCCACCTAGCCATAGACAATGTTGTTCCAAGTCTCAATAGCCATGTCACTGCTGAGCCAGGACTATAAATCCATAAGGGAGGTTCCAGGGTGTCACTCAGCTTCCCCAAACCAATCAACACTCAAGCTCTCACAAGTTCCTCAATGCACAACAATCCAAAGTACACAAGCTCTCTTCTCTCCAACCTACACAACCCAAGAAAATCGACCCCCTTCTCTTCTTCACAGTCCCTTAGGTTCTTCACCTCCTTCCAGGGATCCAGTGCATCTGGTCAAGAATCTCCATGCTGGGACTCTTAGGACTGTCACCTGTGAATAAAATTTAGTACATGCCAGTGCATCTCAGGCATGCAAACATTAATTCCTAGCTGGAATACACCAGTCACTACTACATCCAACAAATAATTGCTTCTTCCTCCATGATTCGCCATTCCAAGAACAAGAATGAATAAGTGAAAAAGTGAATATAATGGAAAGTGTGAACAACAAATAATGAATGAACAGAGTGAGTGAAGAATAAGAACTACCAAACAACCCACACGATGGGTTTATATATTTACTTGAAAATCAAGAACCCCATGGCCTTTTGCCGAGAAGCACATGTAACAACTTCTCTCCATTAAACAATTATGGGTAAATAAAATATCGTAAAATGAATTCTCCCCTGAATCCCCCTCTCTCATGGAATCATATCCCCCTATAACTCATGTCCTTGTCCATCTTGCAACCAACGATGTATTTTATTATTAATAATGATCATAGCATAACATTTCCTAGGCAAGCTGGCTTGTTTAATTGTTTGGTCACTCCGACCTTTCATCAAATAAAAAAATAAATTATTCCATATGGGGACTCAAAACTAGGGTATTATATTTCCCTCCCCCTTATTTTGGCACTGTCCTCCGTGCATATACAAAAAATAAATAAAAATTTAAAAATTTATTCAAAAAGTCGCAAGTACTCCGCCCGCGAGGAATATTCATGCTCCCAAGTGTTATATTCAGGACTGTAGTAGTTCCATTGAACTTTTACTATCTCTATAACCCGATTTAGGAGGATTTTTCACTTTTGTGTCCAATATATGCACTGGATGGACTTGAAAGTCTCCCTATGACTCTACCTTAATCAAATTCCAATCAACAACATCATTAGGATCACATATATACTTTTTCAGCGATCAGACATGAAATACATTATGCACATTAATGGAAGTAGGAAATGCAAGCATGTATGCAACTGGCCCTATTTTTTCCAAGATCTCAAATGGACCACATAATCTGGCTACTATCTTTGTACAACTACCCAAATTCAATGAGCTCTTCTTGGGATTAACTTTTAAAAGAACATGCTCCCCCACTTTAAATTCTCTAGATGTCCTGTTCTTATATGCATAACTTTTTTTTCTATCCTGAATTACCTTTAAATTTTGCTAAATTTTAACCATCTGGTATTCCATGTCCTTGAGAAATCCTGGCCCAAGTACTACTCTATCTGCTGGGTTGTCCCAAATCTCTAGAGTATTGCATTTTATACCATACAAAGCCTCAAATGGGATCATCTTCAATGACTATTGATACCCATTATTATAGGCAAACTCAACCAAATGCAAGCAGTCTCCCCTCTTAGATCATTTATCCATCACATACATTCTCAACATGCCATCAATCACTTGGTTTACTCTCTCTGTCTTCCCATATGACTGTGGATGGTATATTGTGATAAAAATCAGATTTGTACAAAATCCTTTAAATAAACCGCTCCATAAATTTAAATTAAACTTTGTATCTCTTTCTGAAACAATTTCCTTAGGTATCCTATGCAACCTAGTAATTTCCCTCATGTATATTTTTGCAATATTAGCTATTGTATGAGTCATTTTCATAGGAACAAAATGAGAAACCTTTGTCAATTTATTCACAACTACCATTATGGAATCATGTTTCCTTGTTGTCATGGGAAAATCAGTTATAAAATCAATGGTTACCACTTCCCATTTCTTCTCTGGAATTGGAAACGGTTGAAGAAAACCTGCTAGGTGTCTATGCTCAAATTTTACTATCTGAAATTCCATACATCTGGAAATGTAATAAACAACATCCTTCTTCATTCATGGCCAAAAGAATTGGATTCTTACTGCTGCAATTTTTTTTGGTAACTGAGATGTTTGGCATATGAAACATTATGCATTTCTTTTAATACCAAATTCCTAAGTTCTCCAGAACTAGGAACATAAAATTTATTCTTATTCATAAGTGTAACACACCCCACCACCCACAGGCCGGGGTACGCTACCCTCAAGCCCACCCTTGGATTTCTTTCTCTTGCCGATACATTTTTAAATTAATAAGGATGCATAAAATAAAATATCTAACGATAAATAAATACACATCAGAATACATTCATATACAGGTAAATAATACCATAACAAAGAGCACTTATCTTTATAAAAGATGACTGGTTCACCAACTGGTTGCAGACCAAGGATGTTCCACCCAATCGTAGACACTACTACTCCAAATATCAACAAGAATGTCATCCCCGAGCCAGGGCTATGAATCCACAAGGATGGTTCCAGAGTGTTACTTGGCTTCCCAAACCAGTCAACACTCAAGCTCTCACAGGCTTTCCCAGCACTCACAACAGTCCAAGTACCCAATTCTCTTCTACCCAGCCTGCACCACCCAAGAGAATTGACCTCCACCCTTCTCTGCCATGCAGTCCTCAAGTATTCCTTCTCCTTCCAGGGCTCAAGCACAACTATTCTAGAATCTCAATTATGGAACTCTAAGGACTGACATATGTGAACAAAGCTAGACACAGGCCAACACATATCAGACATGCAGGCCTCGAGTCATGGCTGGATTACACCAACAATCACTACAACCAAGAATACCATGGATACTCTTCAACGATTCGTTTTCCTTTCCTAAGCCAAGACACAGATAAGGAAGATGAATGGGTGATGAAAATGAATGGAGTGATATCTCCACCCAAGGTATGAAACAATG
>JASDQU010684141.1:0-14901 GCA_032191745.1 Picea mariana | reverse complement strand
TGTCAATGTGACATTGGAATAGGGTGCTAAGGAAGCAAGACCCACCAATAGTCATCAATCTATGAATGGAAAATCGATGTTCGGGGACCATTGCGGGGAGAGGAGGAAAAATTAGCAGATGTGCTAGTTCACAGCTCGTTATTTTCCAGCATCTTTGATCTCGTTAGGACAAGGGATCAACGACCGTGATTTAAAGGAGCTTTGGGTGATAAATTTTCAGATTGCAGGGAAAGAGATCTCTAATAAAGAGCGATCACATTGTCAACCCACAATTAATGTTGAATGTCAATCGCATCCCTCAATCGATTTTCAACCACACATTCTCTGATATAGTAATTTTCTAACACAGAAAGCGCCAGGAAGGATTTAGCTGTGGTTTCGAGCCGTGGTCACCTAGGGAAGTGGTTTGAAGGGAGTGCCTATGCAAAATTAAATTTTGTATCGACTAAAGGATAATATGGAAGTATTATACGGTGCCTATTGATACATATATGTTCTTCAAAGGAGTTGTAGCATTGTTGACAAATTTTGTTTATCATAAGCATAATTCTAACAAAATGGTCACTTGCACATTTTGCAGAATTAACAGATTAAACATATCAGCTCAGAATAAATATTCGAGAGATGGGAGAAGGTGAGGAAGCCTCCAACCATGAAAGAGAGGTCAAAGGCCAAAATACCAGATTTGGTAATGCAGAGATGGAGTCCAATGGATGCAAGGGAAGAGGAGAGCAGGAAACATTAATAGAAATTATAAGAATCATAAAAATAGAAGTGCAGAGATACAAAGAAGAAAATCAGTTGCAGAGGCAAACGAAGAGGGGATCAAACTCAAAACAAGAGGAAGAAGGTAGGTTTCATGAAAGAAGAGAGGATCATGGAAGATTTGGTTATTTTAGAATTTCCAGAAGAACTCATAGACACCACTCACCTCCTTACTCAAAAAGAAAGTTTTATGCATCGAAAGATTCCCTAAGCAGTCCATAGGTGTCTCTTGTTAGGCACCAGAGAAGGAGACAGGATGTGGACAGTTTGCAAGGAGAGCTGAGGAAGCTTAAGCCACCCTCCTTTGATGGTGAAAAATAAAGGAAAGATGATGTTGAAGAATGGTTTCTTGTAATCAGGAGGTATTTCCAATTGCATAACTATTCATCAAACCTGGAAGCCAGGATTGCCACCTACCATTTACACGGGAAAGCTGCATTGTGATGGGATCAACTGAAGCAATTTGAACATATTAATGAGAGTAGGATCACTTGGAAGCGGTTCAAGAAGTAATTCTAGAAGGAGTACCTCTCAGAGCATTTCTATGACAATAAAATGCAGGAGTTCTTTGAACTGAAGTTCAAAAGCATGACTATGGTGGAAAATGAGAAGAAGTTCTTGGAATCGTTAAAGTATGTCATGTTCATTGATGATGAGAAGGTGAAAATACAAATATTTCTAAGTGGACTCCCAACCTTTTATAAAGAAAATATTAGGTATGATGATCCCAAGACCTTGATTGAGGCCATCAAGAAGGCTAAATACCTGTATGATCAAGGCCATGGAAGAGAATCCTTGTAGAAATCTTGGAAGGATAAAAAGAAGGAGAAGTCCAATAAGAGGAGGAAAGGATTCAAACCTCCCTTCAATAGGAATGAGCCTAATAGAAATCATCAAGATAAGTATGCTAAGGGTGAATCCAAGAAAGAAGACTCCTTGGGAAAAAGGGGAATACCACCAATCCAATGTTGGGGATGCAAGGAAGATCACATGTACAAAGATTCCCCACACAGAAAAGACAGAGTGAAGACTATGCACAACGTCCAAGAGGCTGCAACAGTCGAAAATATGGGAAGAATATATGAAGCTTTAGATTATCGACAAGAAGAGTACCAGTCCAATATGATCAAGGTGGAAGGTAAGATCATAAATCATCATGTTTATATTTTAATTGATTCAGGAGAAATTCATTGTAACATTGATCCTAAAATAATTGATAGATTACATTTGGCAAAAAGAAATCTTGGAAAATCAAGTTTGGTTCAATTAGCCACTGGAACCAAAAGGAGAATCCACGATATGGTCAGAGGATGTTCTATAATTCTTATTGGTGTGAATACTAGTGCTAATCTAAATATCATACCATTGGTGTCTTATGATATTCCAATTGGAATGGAATGGTTGGGCAAGCATCATGTTATCCTATATTTTCATAGCAAGACATTTACCTGTCTTAATGAAGATGGAAAATAGAACACTTTGAAAGGAGTTCCAAAACCCATCTATATAAGGGATATTGCAGCCTTACAATTGAAGAGATGTTTTAGAAAAGGATTTCAATTGTATGCATCTCATGTGGAAGGGCCAGAAAATACAAAGAGGCCAAGCCTTGAAGATTTTTCGGTACTACAGGAATTTGAAGATGTATTCCAAGAAATACTAGGGTTTCCACCAAGAAGAGAGATAGACTTCTCAATTGATGTAGTGCATGGAGCTACCCCGATGTCAAAATCAAATTACAGAATGAGAACACCATAGTTAAAAGAATTACAAATGCAGTTGGAAGAATTGTTGAAGAAAGGGTACATACGTCGAAGTGTTTCACCTTGGGGAGCACCAATACTTTTTGTCAAAAATAAGGATGGAACCTTGAGGTTGTGTATTGACTTTAGACAACTGAGTAAGTATACTATAACAAACAAGTATCCTCTACCCAGAATTGATGACCTCTTTGATCAGCTAAGAGGAGCAAAGATATTCTCGAAGATTGACCCAAGGTTAGGATACCATCAGATAAGGATCAAGGAAGAATATATTCATGATACAAACTTTAGAATCAGGTATGGGCATTGTGAATTTGTAGTGGTGCCATTTGGACTGACCAATGCACCAGTTGTCTTTATGTGCTTAATGAATGGCATATTCAAAAATTATTTGGATAAGTTTGTCATAGTGTTCTTGGATGACATACTTATCTATTCTAAGCATGAAGAGGAGAATGAACATCAATTAAGACTGGTATTTCAAGTGATGAGAGAAAATCAGTTGTATGCCAAGTTGAGTAAGTGTTCTTTTTATCAAAAGAAGATCCATTACTTGGGACACATTATTTCAGAATAGGGCATAGCAGTAGATCCATAGAAGATTGAAGCTATTAGAGGATGGCCAACACCCATAAATGTGTCACAAGTCATATCTTTTATGGGATTAGTTGGTTACTACATAAGGTTCATAGTAGTGTTCTCTAAGATTGCTCATCCCATCAATTATTTTCAAAATAAGGGAACTAAATTTGAATGGACACCTAAGTGTGAAAAGAATTTCAATTTGTTGAAGGAATTAATTACTAGTGCACCTGTGTTAAAGATTTTTGACCCAAATGAAAGTTTTGTGGTATGTACAGATGCATGTAAGGAAGGACTTGGGGGAGTCCTCATGAAAAATGGACATGTTATTTGTTATGAGTTCAAAAATATTAAGGAACAGGAGATGAACTATGCCACACTTGACTAGGAGCTTCCTGCCATTGTCCACGCCTTGAATATGTGGACGCATTACCTCATGGGGAAGAGATTTGAATTAAGAACATACCACATTGGCCTGAATTATATTTTTAAACAGCCAACCTCGAATTCCAAGAAAACAAGATGGATGGAATTTTTAAGTGAATACGACCTCAATATCGAGCATATCAAAGGAAAAGAGAGTAAATTTGTTGATGCACTTAGTATAAGAGTGCATCTCATGCATGCTACTGCTGTCAGTATGCATCAATCAGACTTGAAGAGCATAATTTTAGATGATCTCGTTACATATCAGCATTACCTACAGGTAAAGGAAAGATTACAACAAGGATATGTACAACAAAAAATAAAGGAGTATGAGATAAAGGAATGTGGACTACTCATGCATAAGAATAGAATCTATGTTCTTAGCTCCATAGAACTGAGGAATTTGATATTGAAGGAAATGCATGATGTTCCTTATGCTGGACATCCCGGTTACCAGAAAATGATTACAACAATAAGAATCCAATTCTTTTGGCCAGGAATGAAAAAGTATGCTTTTTATTACATTGCTCGATGTATGGAATGTCAAAAATTGAAGGTTGAGCATAGGCACCTAGCGGGTTTGCTGCAACCATTACCAATCCCAAAGAAGAAATGGGAGGTGATAACCATTTATTTCATAACTAAATTACCAAGGACAGCAAGGCAACATGATGCAATAATGGTGGTGGTTAACAAATTAACAAGGTCTGCTCATTTTGTTCTTGTAAAAACAACACATACAACAACTAATATTGCAGAAATTTACATGAGGGAGATTGCTAGGTTGCATGGGATACCTAGGACAATTGTCTCGGACAAAGATACAAAGTTTAAGTCTAATTTCTGAAGGGGATTATTTAAAGGATTTGCTACAAATCTAAACTTTAGCACAACATGCCATCCACAATCAGATGGACAAACAGAGAGGATCAACCAAGTAATTGAAGATATGTTGAGAATGTATGTGATGGATAAGACATCTAAGTGGGAATATTACTTACACTTGGTTGAGTTTGCATATAATAATGGGTATCAAGCTTCATTGAGAATGATCCCATTTGAAGCCTTGTATGGTAGGAAATGAAATACTCCAGTGAGTTGGGATAACCCAGCAAATAGAGTGGTACTTGGGTCGGAGTTGCTCAAGGATATGGAAGACTTGATGGTTAAAATCAAGCAGAATTTGAAGGAAGCTCGGGATAGACAGAAAGATTATGCAGATAATAATAGGACATATAGAGACATTAAAGTAGGGGATCATGTACTTTTGAAAGTGAAGCCCTAGAAAATCTCCTTGAAATTGGGTAGTTGTACAAAGTTGGCATCCAAATTCTATGGTCCATTTGAAATATTGGATAGAATAGGGCCAGTTGCATACATGCTTGCATTGTCTTCTTCCATGAATGTGCATAATGTATTTCATGTCTCTTTACTAAAGAAATATGTACATGATCCTGACCATGTTATTGATTGGCATCTGATTCAAGTAGAGACGGAGGGATACTTTCAGGTTCAGCCAGTGTGGGTATTGGACAGAAAGGTAAAAATGATCCAGAATCGAGTTATAGAGCTGGTAAAAGTTTAGTGGACCTGCCACAGTCCTGAAGATGATACCTAGAAGCATGAAGATTCCATGTGGGCAGAGTACCTGCATGTTTTTGAACGAATTTTGAGATTTAATATCTATTTTTGATATGCACTGAGGACCGTGCCAAATAAGGGGGAGGGGATGTAATACCCCGGGTTTTGAACCCCCATTTTAAATAATGTATTGTTACAATGCTAAGAGTCCAAAGTTCCCAAACAATTATTAAAATTCCAGTGTGCCCAAGAAATGTAATTTTTTTATCATTATTGATAATAAATACATTGTTGGCTGCTAGACGGACAAGGACTAGAGTTATAAGGGGCTATGATTCCACAAGAGAGGGGGATTGAGGGGATAAATGTTTGTTTCCTATTTTAATTACCCTTTTGTCTAAGGGGGTGGATCAGTTACGTGAGCTTCTTGGGGGAGGCCAGGAGGTTCTTGATTCCCCACGAAAATACTTAAACCCATCCCTAGTCTAATTGGTGGGTTGGATCGCTCACTCCTTCACTTCTTCTTTCATTCCATTCTTTCCCTCACGCATTCATTTCACTTATTTGTTCATTGTTTCGCACCTTGGGTGGAGATATCACTCCATTCATTTTCGTCACCCGTTCATCTTCCTTATATGTGTCTTGGCTTGGGAAAGGAAAACAAATCGTCAAAGAGTATCCCTGGTATTGATGGTTGTAGTGGTTGTTGGTGTAATCCATCCATGACTCGAGGCCTGCATGTCTGATATGTGTTGGATTGTGTCCAGCTTTGTTCACATCTGTCAGTCCTTAGAGTTCCATAATTGAGATTCTAGAATAGTTGTGCTTGAGCCCTGGAAGGAGAAGGACTGCTTGAGGGACTGCATGGCAGAGAAGGGTGGAGGTCAATTTTCTTGGGTGGTGCAGGCTGGGTAGAAGAGAATTGGGTACTTGGACTGTTGTGAGTACTGGGAAAGCTTGTGAGAGCTTGAGTGTTGACTGGTTTGGGAAGCCAAGTAACACTCTGGAACCGTCCTTGTGGATTCATAGCCCTAGCTTGGGGATGACATTATTGTTGAGATTTGGAGTAGTAGTGTCTGCAATTGGGTGGAACATCCTTGGTCTGCACCTAGTTGGTGAACCAGTCATCATTTATAAAGATAATTTCTCTTTGTTATGGTATTATTTACCTATATATGAATGTATTCTGATGTGTATTTATTTATCATTATACATTTTATTTTATGCATCCTTATTAATTTAAAAACGTATCAGTAAGAGAAAGAAATCCAAGGGTGGGCTTGAGGGTAGCGTACCCCGGCCTGTGGGTGGTGGGTTGTGTTACACTTATGAATAAGAATAAATTTTATGTTCCTAGTTCTGGAGAACTTAGGAATTTGGTATTAAAAGAAATGCATAATATTCCATATGCCAAACATCTCAGTTACCAAAAACAAATTGCAGCAGTAAGAATCCAATTCTTTTGGCCAGGAATGAAGAAGGATGTTGTTTATTACATTTCCATCTGTATAGAATTTTAGATAGTAAAATTTGAGCATAGACACCTAGCGGGTTTTCTTCAACCATTTCCAATTCCAAAGAAGAAATGGGAAGTGGTAACCATTGATTTTATAACTAATTTTCCCATGACAACAAGGAAACATGATTCCATAATGGTAGTTGTGAATAAATTTACAAAGGTTGCTCATTTTGTTCCTGTGAAAATGACTCATACAACAGCTAATATTGCAAAAATATACATGAGGGAAATTACTAGGTTGCATGAGATACCTAAGGAAATTGTTTCAGAAAGAGATACAAAGTTAAATTCAAATTTATGGAGGGGTTTATTTAAAGGATTTGGTACAAATCTGATTTTTATCACAATATACCATCCACAGTTAGATGGGAAGACAGAGAGAGTCAACCAAGTGATTGATGACATGTTGAGAATGTATGTGATGGATAAACGATCTAAGAGGGGAGTCTGCTTGCATTTGGTTGAGTTTTCCTATAATAATGGGTATCAATATTCATTGAAGATGATCCCATTTGAGGCTTTGTATGGTAGAAAATGCAATACTCTAGAGATTTGGGACAACCCAACAGACAGAGTAGTACTTGGGCCAGGATTTCTCAAGGATATGGAATACCATATGGTTAGAATTAAGCAAAATTTAAAGGCAATTCAAGATAGAAAAAAAAAATTATGCATATAAGAACAGGACATCTAGAGAATTTAAAGTGGGGGAGCATGTTCTTTTAAAAGTTAATCCCAAGAAGAGCTCATTGAATTTGGGTAGTTGTACAAAGCTAGTAGCCAGATTATGTGGTCCATTTGAGATCTTGGAAAAAATAGGGCCAGTTGCATACATGATTGCATTTCCTACTTCCATTAATGGGCATAATGTATTTCATGTCTAATCGCTGAAAAAGTATATATGTGATCCTAACGATGTTGTTGATTGGAATTTGATTAAGGTAGAGCCATAGGGAGACTTTCAAGTCCATCCAGTGCATATATTGGACACAAAAGTAAAATATCCTTCTGAATCGGGTTATAGACATAGTAAAAGTTCAGTGGACCTACTATGGTCCTGAATATAATACTTGGGGGCATGAAGATTCCTTGCGGGCAGAGTACTTGCGACTTTTTGAATAAATTTTTAAATTTTGATTTTTTTTTGTATATGCACGGAGGACAGTGCCAAAATAAGGGGGAGGGAAATATAATACCCTTGTTTTGAGTCCCCATATGGAATAATTTATTTTTTTTATTTGATGAAAGGTCGGAGTGACCAAACAATTAAACAGGCTAGCTTGCCTAGGAAATGTAATGCTATGATCATTATTAATAATAAAATACATCATTGGTTGCAAGACAGACAAGGAAAAGAGTTATATGGGGATATGATTCCATGAGAGAGGGGGATTCAGGGGAGAAGTCATTTTACCATATTTTATTTACCCATAATTGTTTAATGGAGAGAAGTTGTTACATGTGCTTCTTGGGGAAAGGCCATGGGGTTCTTGATTTCAAGTAAATATATAAACCCATCATGTGGGTTGTTTGGTAGTTCTTATTCTTCACTCACTCTATTCATTCATTATTCATTGTTCACACTCTCCATTATATTCACTTTTTCACTTATTCATTCTTGTTCTTGGAACGAGATCATGGGGGCGAATCATGGAGGAAGAAGCCATTATTTGTTGGATGTAGTAGTGACTAGTGTATTCCATCTAGGAATTAATGTTTGCATGCCTGAGATGCACTGGCATGTACTAAATTTTATTCACAGGTGACAGTCCTAAGAGTCCCAGCATGGAGATTCTTGACCAGATGCACTGGATCCCTGGAAGGAGGTGAAGAACCTAAGGGACTGTGAAGAAGAGAAGGGGGTCAATTTTCTTGGGTTGTGTAGGTTGGAGAGAAGAGAGATTGTGTACTTTGGATTGTTGTGCATTGAGGAACTTGTGAGAGCTTGAGTGTTGATTGGTTTGGGGAAGCTGAGTGACACCCTGGAAACTCCCTTATGGATTTATAGCCCTGGCTAAAGGGTGACATGGCTATTGAGACTTGGAACAACATTGTCTATGGCTGGGAGGAACATCCTTGGTCTGCAGCCAGTAGGTGAACCATTTGGATTAAGATAAGTGTTCTTTGTCATGTGTTTCTATATTGTATATTTATTTCCATTGTGTTATGAATTATTGTCTCCGAGATTCATATGTTATAACATGCATGCTTGTTGATTATTATTTTTCATGGAATGTTTATACATTATGTTATGTTGTATCATGAATCTTGATTGTTCCATGTGTTGTTATCATGTTTCTTACATTCTTCCTTAATAATTAAATGGTATCTGAATTCAAAATTAGTTTCGAATAGAGTTTTTGAGATAGTGTGACCGACCCGAAGGTGGATGGGTATGTTACAAGGTCACCCTCAGAACAAATCCTTGGGTGGATCAACTTATCATACTGATATTTGACACATTTTTGTGCATCTCATTCACAGTGGAAGCATCACGATGTAGCTCATCTAGCTACTCTAAGTAGAAAAGACGCACTTATAAATATGTTGTCTCGGGTAGAAGATCTACAATTATTTTTAATAAGGGGATTTTTCATTCAATAGACATGACTTCCTCTACTTTTTGAACAATATGGAAAGGCGAAAAACCCGTGGCATATTTAACCAAGGTTCAGTAAGCCCATAAAACTAGATAAATCATGAAATTCCAATTAGATTTACTCTTATTAATAGTGCATTGGAGGATGATTTTGAGAGACTTGTTTACGGCCTCTACTTGATCATTCACTTGTGGATAATAAGGAGATGAATGCTCCTACTTAAATCCCAATTTTGATGCTAATTCAAACATCATTCAATTCTGAAAGTGAATGCCATGGTCAGTGAAAATCTCTCTTGGAATTTTGAACATGGCGATAACCTTGTTTAATATAAATAAAGTTGAAATCTCATCATCATTCACAAAAGTGGGCATGGCCTCCACCCATAGTCGAAAACAACGATGATGTAACGATTCCCCGTAGTTGATGGAGCGTGGCATGTAGTAAAATCAACACCCCACTTTGTGAATGGACCGAAAACGATGACATGGAAAAGTGGAGAGGGGTGCACACAAATTTTTTGAGAAAATATCTGACAAGGAAGGCACTTCTTGACTGCCTCAACACAATATTTAAATATTGTCGACCAAAAGTACCCAGTGAACAAGATTTTTTGGGTTGTTTTCAACTCTGATAAGTGACCACCACATGCTCCGTTGTGATAGTCATTGAGCATGGATTATGCTTCTTCATGAGTTAAACAATGATGGACAATCGAATCAACCCCATGATGGTACAAAGTTTTTTTGATGATGAATTAATCCTCCATCTGATGGTGAATGTGATGTCGATCATCCCGTGAATAGTTTGGAGAAAACTTGAGAGTCTGGAGATATATAAGGATATCCACATACCAAGGATCGCTAGATGAAATAAGGAACAAATGTTCATCAGGAAATGAATCTATAACCATGGGTTCCTCATTCTCCCTAGGAAACATCAAACATTAAATCACGAAGATGGGTACCACGTTTTTGAGAATCGGGTCTCTAAAATTCCCAGCGACATTTTTTCGGACGAAAAAATGTTGCTATGAATTTTTTCGGCCGAAACATTTTTTGGCTGAAAATTTGCATGTCAAATTAAACGGTGACCTCGAAATTTGTGTACAGTATTTTTCAGATGAATTTTTTTCCTACGGTAAGCATATTTTGGTTGAAAGAATTTTCAGCCGAAACGTTTATTTTTAACGAATTCCATTAAAAACTAGGTTTCATCCAAAATAATATTTCGAACGAAAACGTGAAAATGGGACTATTTGCAAGAAACTGCAAATTCTCTCCATCTTACTTGATCTTTCGAGAAAGCGAACTCTTACAAATACTCAAAATTTAGTTTTGAAATTGATACCAACATTTTCAAAATTGAATCTACTTTCATTGGATATAATTTGTTTTCATTTTCATTATTTTTATCTAATTTTATTTAATTTTATAAGAAAATCATTGCATAATATTTCTAGGTGCGATTGTGATTCAGTGAAATGAAAAATCCATATCTCTTAAAATATACAATGGAAAATTATGGAAAATTTATATTCATAATCCTTAAATCGTTCTCTTAAAAGGGTATTTTTAGATTTTACTTTTAAGTAAAAATTAAGATAGATACATGGTGGGGGAAAACATGTGTTTAAAATTTGTAACTTTTTCAGGTTGTTCAACTTCAAAACATTCTAGAAATTATAATATTCATCTGTTAGATTCAAAACTATAGTCATCACAAAATAGAGTCTTTGTAGATTGTTGTGGTATATTTCATTTGTCAAAAACAAAATTTTAACAATGGATACATTGTTGGGGGGAAAAATAACTCATTATCTTTCCCTTCATTTTTAAGGAACATACTATCAAACAATTTCCAAATTGACATATCAAATCTCAATAAAACAAATTGAGGAAATAGTCAGTAGAAAGCTAACGAAATTCTTCACAAGTTTTGCTTTTACTGTAAAGTAAAATTCTAAATAAAAAAAATACTTTTGTTTACCAGAATGTGAAGAACATGTTAAAATAAAATAAAAAATTCTCATAAAACAAGCAAAAGTGTTATCGATACATTTTTGGACTTAGTAGAGATGAAGTCCAAATCAAATTCCTATAGAATAAAAATCCATTTATTATACTTCCCCCCTATGATACATTGTGTCAGGACGTATTGAAATGGATTGAAATTGAAAACTACAGTGGTTTCCATAATAAAATGTAATTTCATAGTATCTTAACAACATGAACGACTTCCAAGGCTAATTTCTCAACATGCGAATAATTGAGTTCAGGTCCAATCAAATCATGACTAAGATAATAAATGGCATGCTCTTGTGATCTATCATCCTTTTAAACCAAAACCATGCCAATTGTGGCTTTTTCTATCGTGATATACAACAATAAGTCCATGTTATAGTTTGGGGGACTAAGAAGAGTGGTAGACATAAGTGATTTCTTGAGTGCTTCAAAGGATTTCTGGGTAAACTCATCCCAAATGAAGGGATCCTCTTTCTTTAACAAGCGCATAGTTCGCAATAAAACATCGAAGGAAATTGGCCTTTCCTTGGAGACTCTAAAAATGACGAATGTTTCACTAGGGTGGAAACTAAACTATTGCCTACACCTTTAATGGATCAACGATGATCCCTTTGTTGGATACAATGAAACCCAATAGATTCCATGATACAACAAGAATATGCATTTTTTCAGGTTCAACTAAATATGATAATGATAACGTCTTTCAAAAATAATTCTAAGCTGGGATGGATGATCTACCCTCTTCCGAGAGAGATTAGTGATATCATCCAGATAAGCCTCAACAATATTCTTCAAATTGAGGAAGGAAAATGACATGTCCCGTTGAAATGTGGCTACAACATTTTTAAGACAAGAAGGAATTTTACGATATGTGAAAGTCCCCCAAGGACATATAAATTTTGTTTTGTTTTAGTCCTTGAATTTGATCTAAATTTGATTATATTCAGAAAAACCATCCATAAAGGACAAAATTTCACTTCCCGTACACTTATCAATATCTGGTCGATAAAGGGTGTGGGAAAGTTGTCTTTCGAACACGCTTTATTCATATTTCAAAAATACATACAGACATGTATGGTACATTTCTTTTTTTCTACAAGAACAAGATTCGACATGCATTCGGTGAGAGGGACTGGATAAATAAAACCCACCTTAAGAAGATTTTCAACCTCAACCTTAATAGATTTCACCTTCCTCGAATTAACAAGTCGTAACTTATGTCAAACAATTTTAGCATTCTCGTAAGTGAAAATCTCATTTTCAACAATTCAAGGGTCTATTCCTAACATTTATTTGTATGATTAGGTGAATACATCATGGAAATATTTAAACAAAGAAGTATACGCATGGACCTCTTCAGGAGAACAATCCACACCTATAAAAACATTATCCACAATGTCGAGGGTTTTAGAAATTTTGATCGGAATAGTCTTTGATATGTTATCCATGTTCCCTTCAACATAAAAAACATGCTTTGCTAAGGGATTTAGATATTGGTGAACTTTTCTACTCACGGCTAACCAGAATTCTTTGCTTTCTACACGACTGATCTCAGGGAGGAAATATGATCGATGATGCATATCCTTTTAGGCCTTTCGAAGCACCTTTGTCGACGACGGTCCTCCCAATAACATTTTTTGCATACATAATGTTAATTTGGAAGGATACATGATAAATAAGGATATGTTTCACTTCAGCAGTGTCAAACTTCATAATGAGTTTTCTCAAAGAGTCACCAGCCCCGATCGTGGCCAACAATGTGTCTCATTTCAAAGGGAAACTTTGAAGCACTTCTAAGGAACACATTGCACAAGGTGTTTGAGCTAAGTCATCAACAATATATTAGTTGGGAGCAGCTCGAGCATTAGGATTGTGCGACACTCTGTTGTAGACACATTTTGTATGCATTGCATTTTTTCCTTCTCGGGTTTCTCTATATGGAGAGACCCTTGTAGATCTAAATTTTATTTTCCTTTTGACATTGACTCAAGATTACTATAATCACAAGACCTGGTTGAAAAATAAACATTCTCTTCTTTCGTATGGTTGACCATGTTAATGAACCAGTAAGATCAATCTGGAAAAGGTGCACTTGAGGTTCCCCTTTTGATGCAGCCCCCCTACTCTCCCGTAGGGATACGCGACCTCCCAGTCTAGGATCTTCGATTCTTGAGTCTAATGACTCTTTGAAACCACAATGGTCTCATTTTTTGATGTAACACAGACCCCCTCGGCTCCTTGATATAGGTATGACATCAACCCACAACCTTCCCCTTTCGCTCTTTGTGAAAACTCAGAATGTCGGCATTATCTCCCTTTCAAATAATCCCTCACTTGATATGACCTGGGGCTATGACCATGTGATTGTGGGTGCAGTCATAAGTGGTTTGGAGTTAAACCACTTTTCGGACCATAATGCTCCTCAACCTCCATGCATCCTCTTGGAGAAACCACAGTTCAAATTGCGACCCGCCTTCGATTCCTTAACCTCCTCGCAACTTTTGTCCCCGCAATGACACGGGATCGTCGATCTCGTGATATTGACGATAGCATCCAAATCAACGCTTCAAATCTACACCCTTTTTGTCTACAGACCAGATCTTCTTCCTCTGAATCAACGGTTGAGGTTCTCTTCACAATTTCGAACTCCGGGAGTTCTCAAACTAAGCTTCATTCTGTACTTTACTTCTCTGAAATTTGCGATCTACGGACACATGTCTCGTAAATCAACGGCCCGGTATTCACCTGGATATTTGACCTTTAAACCTAGATCAACGGACCAACGGCCCCTTCTAGATCAATGATCAAGATTTCCTCTAGAGCTCCGAACTTCTGAGATTTCAAATATCAATCATATTTTCCCCAATGACTTTTACACAGAATCTAATATCCACTGATGCGTGTCCTACGGATCCAACAATCGAGGATTACTTTGGGAGTTTATACGGAGTTAACATATTGGCACCACGTCTCTCTTTCGAATCCAATGGTCCAGATCTTATTCTGGGACTTCAGGTCTCCGCACTCCAGTGATTTCAATTCTCAAACTAAAAATCCACTTTGGCTTTTCCCCGGAGTACATGATTTTTTGACAAGTGTCTCCTCCCAAATCAACAATTCATGGCGCTTTGGCTCTCTGCGCTTCACATGTTTCAAGTCTCAACTTCTGCATTCCTTGAGAGTTTCTGAGCTGCTGAAACATACCCTCCTGGCTTCAATAGCCCTGATATGATCCAACTCTCTGGCTCTACGCACTCTGGGAGTTTCAAGTCTCAAAATTGACTCTTTATTCACTCGCAATATCTGATGACTCACGCTTGATCAATCGAACAGCTAAGATTCCACCTCAGCATTTTGGGACTCCAGACTTTAGGAATCTCAAGTTTCAAATCTCTCTCCCTCCTGAGCTTATAGAAATCAATGACCGTGATTCCTCCTAGAGATCCAATGCTTCGTCTTCACCTCCAGTGATCTGATGACTCAGATCTATCCCACTAATTGGATGGTCGAGATTCTATTCTAGGGTTCCAAACTTTGGGAATCTCAAGTCTCAACTCCGATAGCTTCTCTCTCCTTTGTACATGACGTGCTAAGGCTCGTGAACTTCCTTCTGATACGATGACTATTGATATCCTTCCCTA
>JASDQU010684140.1:31163-47547 GCA_032191745.1 Picea mariana | reverse complement strand
GTCATGAGTAATTTTAATGGGGGTGTTCATATGGATAGAGACCCAAGAAGATATCTCTTTAATTCAGAAAACCAGGCTTGGCATGCAATAATAGGTGAGGTCTTGATCTAACTTCCATCAGTAGGTTGAGTATAAAATGAGCAGAGGGAAGACTTGGTAGGAGAAATGAACAAGATTGCTCTGGGCATGAAACCTTCCAGCAGTTTGAGGAGGAAAAACACAGAAGACAAGCTCTTCTTGGTTCAGAGTTTCAGGGAACTGAAAGGTGACTTGACTGAATATTCTAATTCCAAGTCATTCAGCGCTGAGACAATACAAGAAATGATTAGAAATGGTGCAACTATCATAGTGATCAAATATACATCATCCTAAAATAGTGCAACTCGAATGGATCCTCTAATTCTGAGCAATTCTAACACAGTAGTAACAAAGAAATGGAAAGAGGCTAACATTCATAAGACAAGAAATCTCAAGTGCCAATGCATAACTAGAGAAACCAGTGCTTCATCAAAACTTTACAATCGGGAGCTTAGCTCAACCATTGACGCTTTAAAAAATGAAAAAATTGCCTACATATACCCAAAGAAAAAAAAACAACTACGAAAACGAGACATCGCATTGAAGACCTTGTGTCTGCATGTCTACTGGCAATCTGCGCATGCAGTCCTTGAACAATTGTGTGCTTATGTCAGACGCAATCAGATTCCTGGCAGCTCTGTGAACTAATCAACAAGCCTTTAATCCTTTGTCGGACCTTCCATTTATGGTGGAGACGATGTCTAACAACCACCAACAACTTCAATAACTATCTCCTTGGGATTGGGAATAGCCCTGGTCAACTCTACCTTTCGGGACGTGGAGGTCTTCTTACGGTGCCACCTGGATCTGCCAACTGGTTGCATGGAAAGAATTGCAAGAAGGTGCAATGAATGGGGCACATGATGGGAAGCGTTGCATGAATGAAGGCCAGGAGGGGATGATTTGGCATGCTCGGCATGGAAGTGGGAAGAGAAGTGGCCAACTGGACAGAGGTGACATGCACACTGCATCATCACGGGATAGTGATGAGGAGGCACAGAGTGAGGGGCAATGGAGGCTGAGGAGGTGACAGGGGCAAGACACATGGCAGGAGGCAAGAAGGTGATAGATGAAAGGAGAAAAGGCGATGGGATATGATAGGTCGAGGGAGGATACGTCGCTTATGACGAGATGACATTGAAGGAAGATGGACAAATGTCGGAAGACGAGATGGAGTGAAAGGGGAGAGGGCCATGCCACAAGGATGAGTGGAGAATCAAATGGAAAGGGAAGAGGGATGTGGTAAGCGACAAGTAGAGGTGGGAAGCAGTTTACCAGATAAGGGGGCCAATGACATAGGAGGCAACATGATAGGAGGGGGCCCCATGACAAGACCACCCCATTCTGGACCCTTCCCCCCTATTAATGGCAGAAGGGAAAAGGGGGTCCAGAATCGAATGTGCATTGCAGATCTAGGCACCCAAATCCTGACCGTTGAGAGATGCGCACCTAATTCTGGACCCCCCTGTTAAAGGTAGAACGACAATGGGGGCCCGAAATGGAACTTCGGTCGCAGATCTGGGTGTGTAGATCTCGGTCGTCCAGATCTGCGTGTTCATTAAAATAATGTGCCCACCCTTTAAAACTTTGGGATAAATGGGTTTTTTGACTAACTCTTGACCTTCTTTTTGCCAAAGGGAATATTTATTTTAGGAAAATAACCCATACATGATTATGTGCTAACATAGCGGACTTGTGTATTTCAAAATGGAAGCATGTTAGGAAACATTCCTTGCATGGGATATGATATTCCTATAATCTGACCTGTGTATCCTTGAACAATTAAATGACCAATATGACCATATCAGTGCATTAAATTCAAACAGCTTCATCCAAATAAAATATATGACAAAGAAAGAATAAGCATCCCATCAATTCTATCATTTCAGACAAGTGCTAGTAGACCAACCCAAAATTTTCCATAATCAAGAATCAAATTAATCATTTTGATGGAATAAACTTTTTTCACATAGGCCATCCAGTTCCTAAATCTGAAAGGTTGATAAAAAAATGTATCTGAAATAGAACACACTCAGATAATGTTATTTTTCAAGATCATAGAGAAGTAGGCATGCTTAGGACAGAAATGAACATCAAAAACAATTACAAGGGTTAAACAAAAAGAATTAAACCCAAATTGTGGTTCATGCTAAACAATACTTGGCATCAACTATTGTCAGAAAATGTTGTCTTCCTGGCAGACATATTACAAGTTCCATCTCAAAGCACTAAGGCTGCCTTTTGAGACATTGATATCAGATTTGCTAGCTATGAGCATAGAATCACACCCATTACCTTTGATAGTTCTGAAACTCCACATATTGATCGTTATTTAGCAAAAATACTGTAGAAAAGGTAAAATGAATAGTATTCCCATTAGAAATATTCAATTTGAGATCATTTTAGTGCTTCAAAACTCCTAGAACAAGTGGTACATCATATCAGCAAATATGGAATCTTTGTCTTCTTTCGTGTGTCATGAATTGCACCTTCTCATAAATAAGGATAGTAGCCTTTATTCAAATATTTGAAATATAATTTTTTATGAATAGTTGAGGCTCACATTTACTCTTGCAATCATCAAAATTCCCACAAAAGGAGATGGGCGAGTATATAAGAACCCTTAGGCCAACCATTTTTGGATTAGGTCACAACAATATCAAAGGACAAAAGCAACAGGATTGGTTCAAGAACTCTTGCAGCCTAAAGAGCATCCCCTCTCTCAAAATCTTTGTTGAAGAATTTCTCAAATGTTGGGGTCCAAAATTTTAGGGTTTTGAAGATACACATCATGAGATAGTGACAGCCCTGTGGAAGGAGGGCCTTCTTATCCTTTTTGAAGGTAATGAAGAGATTGATGATGATGAGGTTTTCCTCAAGGAAGAAAGCTACCAGGCATTAAGGGAGAGAGTTGAAGAAGGAAATACCATGGGGCGGTCTTATACCACTACTAAAAAGGCTGACCATAATGGTGGTGGTGTCCTAGAAGACTCTAGGCATTTTCATGTTGATCCTTCAGACCATGGTGATGAGTTTTTTTCCCAGAAGGAAATGAATGAGGATGTTGTAGATTTGAAGATTTGTAACATTGTTCCTGTTGTCCTAAAGGATGATGATGTTACATAATTGGAGTTTTGTAAGGAGTGTGAGGAAGATGATAACATAATCGTTGGTGGTTTTAATGGTCTCAAAGCAATGTCAACATAATAAGTTTATATTGTTCTTAAAGAGAAATTCCATGGTCCAGTGGTTGGAGTTGATGAAAGAGGGATTCTGGATCAGATTTATGGTAAAGTGTTTGATGATGGAACAGACCTTATGACAGAGTTACAATCTGTATATTTAACTTTATTCGATGATGAAATTATTATTTCCCAAGAAGCTCAACAAATCCTGAACATGGATTGTAGTGCTGAGGTAAAGAAAAGAGAGGATTATATTGCTGACCTAGGTCAAGCAATATCACATTTCTATACTTTTACATCTAGTCATGAAAGTGAAACACATGAAGACGATAGGGGACGTGATCATGAAGTGAATCCTGATTTTGAGCCATCACCATATAATTTTGAAGACTTTGTTCTGTTCAACTCAAGAAGAGGCCCCTTCTTCATTTCTTTTGATGAAGACCCTCATTGTGATAAGAATGGTAAAAATGAAGATGGCAATGCTAATATTATAGATCAAGAAGAAAAATACCCCAACAACCCTAATATACACCCAGATCTAGGCTCATTCTTTGGCAGTCACAGTCACAATTTTGATGCCATAAAAAGCAATTTTGAAGAGCCCAGCGAATATGAAAGAACAATCCAAGAATTACTATGTGGGTATGAACCTTTTGCTGATGAAACCCAATGTTTTTCACTACGATAAAAAAAGTATAAAGGTAATTTTGGATATCCTCCAGTAGAGGATGAATATGATGAGAATACCAATAGTGTGAAGGCCTGCAAATAGTAGAGGGGCAAGCTAATGATGAAGCATGTGTTGCAAAATTTATAGAAGGATCAAATGGGGTTGAGACATATGTTAAATGGATATTTTTTAATGAATTCCCTCCAGCAAAAAAGTAATCTAATAGCATCCCTGGCATCCTTGAGAGTGAACATAATGGAAATGTCGATAGTTTGGGTTGGCATTTAGAGATGGATCATGACCTAAGTGAGACTTGGCTGGATGGTTTTGATAACCTCTTTGTTGAAGATCCCTCCAATAAAAGTGATATATATGGCTTTGAGGAGATAAAAAATGAATTTTTTGGGGGGTTTATTGATAGATGCCTTGAGGGTACCAGCATGATTCTCAACTCTGTTGAAGAGGTTGTTCTAATTGCAAATTCTGAATGTTTTTTTGTTGCCAACACGGATGCAGATAAGGATCTTTTTGATACATGACACAACCATACCAGAAGAGATACCAAATGGGATGCCACTAATGAACAATAAGGACATAACTCGTTTGCTCGCAATGCTGGTTGTTCAATTTCAAATACCCAAATTAATGACAGCAATGGAAAGGTTTGGGAATGGTTGGGAAAGCAAGAGGACACTTCATGGTCTAGCTATAATTACAACATCCCCATCCAAAGAGGCATGAAGAACACATATGCCAGTCAACACCAGGATAAATTTCAAATGCCCAAGTTTGTTTTAGACTCAGCAGTGATGGGTAAGAAAACCTACCAACACTCGAACTTCGATATTTCTCTGTTTTCTATGGAAATCAAGCACAGGGGTAAGAAAGATTGCATTGATGGAGTTTTGAAAGTTTGGTGGTTCTGGGATTCTCATGCACTTCCGTGAGGAGCACACGGCCCCAAGTAGGAGCCAAATGTTACCACCAATTTTGTATGAGACAAAATGAGCATTATTTGCAAGCAAATCATGAGAGGCACGACCCTGGAGTGTTGTTGCAAAGGCCAGTGAATACAAGAAGAAAGAGTGGGTCCTTTCCACAAGTAGCAATTTGTCAAGACTCAGAGGGTTGGGTCAGTATTTTTTGAAGGTGTGAGGCTATCCCTGAGAATCAAAATTAAAAGGGTGAAATAGGGTACATTTTGTAGGCAACAACTCTGCAACAACCATTGAGATGGAATTAAGGAATTGATCTAAAGGGTTTCTTTAGACAAAGAACCTACAGGTTAAATTCATTCTTCATCATCAAGTAAAATATCAGAAATGTTCCCTAAAACCTTGCACCCTTGTTTTGAGTTGTTTATGACTAGTAAAATGTCCAAATTTTAAGAGCTAAAGATGAGAAGGGATTATTTTTTGATGGATTTGACATGAAAACACACAACAGACCTAAAAAAAACTTGTTTCGATTATAAAATGAGCAGGTCTGGTGATTCTCTTGACATATCCCCACAAGATGGAGAAGCCATGGAGGGTGATGCAGTTGTTTATACTATGTATGACTGATATTTTTTCACTATATGCGTCAAGACTATTACAAGTGTTATTGACGAAGATAAACTAACTGTTGAAGGTCTTCTTCATGCCAGTGGTTAGAAAATTAAGGAGTCAAATAGCAGCAGAACATGTGGTGTAATATTGGAGATAACATTAAAATGACTAGTCTTGAAAGTGAAGTCTTAAGATCTCAAACGAATCAATACTTGCTCCAGCTAGGGTTTGAAGTTTATCATGATCATATTTCAACGTTAAAGAGGGGGAAGGGGTGACATAAATTTTCCCTAAACACCTTCTAGGATAGTGAGAAAATATGGTAAACATCTATTAAACAATGAATCGCCGCAGAGAAGCACATTAATTATAAGGTCACATCAACAAAGGAAGGAAATATCAGCAAGTGATGGTGGGTTGATAGTGTATAATCAATTTCATATCAACAGATTAAAACAGCAGCTCACTCAAGACAAGAAGATCTCACTCATAGATGTCCTTGTTAGAAAGAATAGGTATGATTTTTTAACCATAGACAATATAGCAATATTGTCACCTAACCATAGGCTGAAGCCACCCCCAAACACCTTAACCTTGATAGAGAATAATTCTGGAAGCAAAGCCTAGGCCTAATAGCCAATCAAGGTAGCACATCACTCTCCATTGTTAACATACCAAGAAGAAAGTCTAAACCATAACCAATAGAAAGTCCAAGCCTAAACCAAGAATACAAGTTGCAGTAGCTGCAACTGCAGCTACTCTCCAGACTTGCACACTTACTCGGTTTCTACAGTGTGCACTCTTACATTTCTGTAGTTGTGAGTTGTGTGTGTCAAATGAAATTTGGCATCCTATATTTATACTTCTCCTCTTTATTTGTTTGGGATGACTTTTCATTCTGGAGGCTAAAAGCTCAATATTAAATATTTCCTTTAGCCGACTTGTCTTCTAGGGTTATGTCCAATGCTTTAGGGTTTTTTCTGCTTCCGGAAGTATTCTATTCTTGTCAGGGTTACACATGGAGGTTAATACCTCCTGCAGTTACCATAATATCAACACTCCCTCCTAGATAGGGAGGTATTGAAGGCAATGGTCTTGAGCACAAACATACCATTCAACCAGTAGCATCATTATAGCCATATAGGCTATCTCATGATTAGATCATGATCACCATCATCACTATCAGTATCATCTGATATCATCAACTACATCATCTCTCGAAGCCATACTCCATCTGAGTAATCAGGCATGATGCTGAATAAGTCACTCACTCCACAGAGTGATACAAGAACCATTATTCTAATTCAGACATATGTCCTAGAAGAATAACTATTCCAATAGATGTTGGAAACCACGCCATGGGCTACAAGGACTATTCTTCTAATCCATACATATGTCCTAGAAGAATAAATGTCTTGGACCATTTTTCATTTGGAGAATGTCTTTCCATCAATACACTGACTATCCATCTAGCTGATAATCATTTTCAACACTACTGATAGTCTACATGGCAATCAAAACAATGTCATTCAATAGAACACAACTGTGTCTATCCATAGTAGCACACAACCACACCAAGTAACACACGACTACTTAATCAGTGACACATAGTCACAACCAATGGAACACATCCACCACAGTAGCATACATCTATTTTCCATAGACATACAGTCTCCATAGCAATCATATCATCTGATATCAACCTGCATAGAAACAATATCATGATATAAACTGAGTCATCTGGGCCATTCTTCCACTCACATCTGTGAGATATGGAATAGCATCTTCCCTCGAAAATTAAAACATCAACCATGGGATATATGGACTATTCTTCTCAAGAAAAAAAGAATAATTGTCCCTAATTTATGAACCTGGACCATTCATCTAACTGGGCGATTCCTACGGTACTAATCATAGTGCAACCTGGAGAGAATAAGTCTACCCTAGGGAATGCCTGTCCTTGATTGCTGAACCTGGACCATTCACCTAACTGGGCTATTCCTCTGGCACTAAAGATAGTGCAACCTGGAGAGAATGAGTATGCCCTAGGGAATGATTGTCTGGACCATTTCCTAAGGAAATTATTGTCCTGCACCAACCTCCAAAACGGACCATTCTTCGAAACTGCTCACAACTATGAAATTCGAAAGAATGACTGCCCGGAGAGGCAGACCATTCTGCTTGACCACTACTGAGAGTGACTGTCAAGAAGAATGATTGTCCTATACCATTCCCCCACACTGGCCACAAGGTTAATCGTTGTCTATGGTACATCAACAATTTATCGAACCATTTTCATTACGAAAATGATTGTCCGATATGGACTATTTTCTGAACTGGAAAATGCATGTCCGTCAAAAATCTCAAACCACTTTCCGAACTGGAAAGGAACTACTCATCTTGGACAATTTTTCGAATTGAAGAATGATTGTCCATAAATCAATAACACATCAGTGCTCCCTCCCAACCTGGGAGTAATCTCTTCCTTTTTCCAATAAGGAAGTCGTCTCCAAGAGCCCCTTATTGTTTCCTAAGTATGCAAAATTTTCATCTTGGATAGAGCCTTTATTAAAATATTTGTTATATGCTCATCAGTGGAGATATACTGAAGAACCACTTCTCGCTTCTGGATTTTTATTACAGAGAATATAATTCTTGATATCAATGTACTTTGGTCTGTCATGGAACACTAGTTTTCTCTGAAGGTTTTCACATAGCCTTGATCATTACAATATATCATGGTTGAAATCAATACTTTTGTTTCCTTCTAGCTCATGACATCGTGACAAAGCGGAAAATGAAACATATCCACATAGCACTTCTTCTATCATCATGAGAGTTTGTCATGGATTAGAAATCCATCATCTCATAATTCTGAGTAATCATTCTGATACACTATCTCTTTCATAGAAAGTTTTCACAACGCTTATGTTGTGCCTGACAGGCTCTACACCAATTTGTTTGAATCCATACAAGGTCTTCTTATATCTACATACATTGGTCTCTTTCTGGTATACCTCAAAACCTTGAGATTTCTTTACATAAGCTTCTTCCTCAAATGCTCTATTGGTAGAACAATCTTTTACAACCAACTGATGTAAACTTCAATCCATGGATACTACAAGAGATATAATAGCTCAGATAGAGGTGTATATGGTTTATGGGAACAAGTTGTTATCATGGTCTTCTCCTCCTTCTGGAAGAACCTCTAGTTCTGACTCTCGCAATGCTTCCATTCATAACCCTTTTTCGCAATTTCTTACATATATTGTTCTTCATCATAACTTCCATTTCTTCTACTTGATTGCTTCTAGTGGGTTCAAACCAAGCTAGTAGTCTTGTGATTCTCGATATAATAACTGGTTGTTCTGGCATTTCTTTCTCTCTTGGAATCTTCATGTTCTTCCTCATGTTTCTCTTTAGCTCTTGGGTCCATGGATTTTCTATAGATTCCATACCCTGAAGATTCCAACTTCTTATTTTCATCATAGGATCATGGATGTAGATGGAAAACCAAGGATACTTTAAGGCTTCTTTTTGAAGAAGACTTCTTCTAAAGTCAAACTGAACATGTGTTGCTTTTCATGGCTGCTACTTTCAATGGGAACATGGATAGATACTTCATAATCCTCACTGGATCATATTATTTAGAATTATCTCCCTCCTAATCCTTGCTTCATGCATGAATGCATGCTCTTCTTTAGGAATTATGTAATCATCTCCCTCCATATAAGATAGTCCACACTATTGTATACATTTTTATTGCATTTTGCAAGGTGACACAAGTCTTTTTCTAATTTCCTCTGTTTTGACTTCTTTTGGGTCTCTTCAAGTTTGATTCTGATTTTGGCTTATCTGGTAGTTGTTACTTATATAATAGCTTCCACGGGAATTGTTACCAAAGAGTTGTCAAAGTACTTCAGCTTTTCATGTGTACTTCATCTTTTCATCTTTTCTGACTTCATAGAGTAATTCATGACTGCTTTGACTTGGTCAACCTTTTGAATTTGACCAAAAACTCAAACTTGACATCTTAGCTTGTTGAGAGTACCAGGAGGTGCACTGGGTTAGGGCGCACTAGGCTATCTAGAAATTAGGTCAATCTCTTCACTTAAGGTGCCTAAACAAGAGGGTTAGGGATTCGTTCTTGCAACAACAACTTTGACTGCAACTACAACTGTAACTGAGCAAGTCCTCCCAATCTATCTTCTAGTGGTTAGATTGTCGAAAGATAGTGTGGGCCCATAACCTGTTAGAAAGTGTAATACCCAAAGGTCGAGCCCCTGCTAAATTGTAATTTTGTCTATAGGCTGGTGATTCGAATGGTTATAATCTAAGAGGCTTATGTGTTTATTAGGCTGGTGAGCCAGATGCCAAGGCCAATGAGCCTGACTTTGTATATGTAATTATGTATATCATTAATAAAATACAAACATCGCTACATGCATACCAACCATAAAGAAAGAGTGATGGGGGACTAAGCTTCCACAAGTGGCTAAGGGAAGGGGGGCTGAAAGGTTGGGAAGAGGGGCTAAGCTTAGGGGCTTAAGTCCTTGAGAATAATAATTTATTATTATTCCAAGCTGTGTGAAATATATATTTTTATCCTAAGTTCCTAGAAAAGGGAACGCATCCATGATGGAGTGCATGTAGCTTCATGGGCAACATGTGTCGGCCCAGGAACATGAAATTTAACCCAATAATTGAGTTGTGATGGGGGTCTTTCCTGCCACTCTCCCATCCTCCACCCGAGTTCATTGTCGGTCTTCCTCCTGAACCCATTTTGCCTCTGCATGGAACCTCTGCTTACCCTCATGCAACTCTGAGAACCAGAATCCTTGGGTCATCCTGTATCTTCTGCGGTACCTGACACACCTGATCAATCACCCAATGGGAGGGAAAAATGACCTGTGTCATTCCTTGAACCCAACATATCCTCTCTTGCAGAGCCAAGTTCGTACCTGGACTTTTTGGGTCACTGCCTTCTTTTTTCCTGAGTTGTTTTGAAAAGTTGTGGTTGTTGTCTCCCATACCCTGTTGGAGCTAAGTCGAATATTGACTTAAGAAGTAGGTTGTCAGGCCTGTGAGCAACTCTCTTCAGGTGAGAGAGTTTGTTGGGAAGTGGTTTTCTCCCAGAGAGAGTCCAACACCAGCTACGGAATTCTGAGAACTCCTAATCTGGCATGTTGCCGAGACCCAGAGAGGGAGGTGAAGCAGCCGATGGACTGTGTGACAGTGAAGGTGTATACTCACGAGTGGAACAAGAATGTGGGGAATGAGAGTCCATGAGTAGTGGACATAAGAAGGCTCCTGGAGAGAATCATTCCAGTTGCATTGTGCAGTTTTCTTGTAACCTCTGCCTAGTTTAGGATTCCCTTGCCTTGGGTGGAGCTTAGTCCCAGCTCAGGGGTGACCCACAACTGAGAGTGATGAGCAGTGTGGTCTAAGGCTAGGAGGTTTGTGCAAGGTATGCACGTAGTTGGTGATTTACTCCAGCTAAAAGATAAGTATCATATCTATACTTAATTATGTATTTTATGCATGATTGGGTCACTTGAAATGTATCATGTATCCCATTGCATATAAGAATTATTGTTAATTCCATTGATTCTGTATAGTAGCAATAATTCTATTATCACTCTGTGTTAAGTGTTTAAAATTCATTTAAATTCATGTTATATAAGTGTATATTCTGAGTGGTAGCGTTGCCCAGCCTAGTGGTGGTTGGGGATGTTACAGAAAGAATAGGTGTGCTCGTTTAACCATAGACAATAGCGCAATATTTTCACTCAACCATAGGCCGAAGCCACTCCCGAGCACCTTAACCTTGACAAAGAATAATTCTAGAAGAAAACCCTAGGCCTAATAGCTAATCAAGGTAGCACATCACTCTCCAAAGTTAGCATACCAAGCAAAAAGTCCAAACCATAACCAATAGAAAGTCCAAACCTAAACTGAGAATACAGGTTGCAATAGCTGCAGCTGCAGCTACTCTCCAGACTTGCGCACTTATTCAATTTCTGCAGTGCACACTCTTACATTTCTGCAGTTGGGATTTGTGTGTGTCAAATGAGATCTAGCGTCTTGTATTTATACTGCTCCTCCTTAGCTATCTAGGCCGAATTCTCATTCTAGAGGCTAAAAGCTCAATATTAAATATTCCCTTTAGCCAACTTGTCTTCTAGGGTTATGTCCAATGCTTTAGGGTTTCTTCTGTTTCCCAGAATATTCTATTCTTGTCAGGGTTACACGTGGAGGTTAATACCTCCCACACCTACCATAATATCAACAGTCCTCACTAGGGTTAGAAACCTAAGGCCCAAACGTGCTTGCACCTTAAGGTTTTAACCTTAGACATCTAATCCTTGATCTAAGTTAAGCCTCAAGAAGGGAGACGATATCTAGGGTCCAATATGCTTTTACCCTAGATCCCTTTTCCTTAAAGTCTAACCTAAAGGCCCACCTCGAAGTCTTACCTAAGGCCCGAACATGCTCACATCTAAAGGAGTAGACTCTACATCTTTCTCTTCATCTAGTTCAACCTCCAAGTGTTGCCCACTAGACCCCATGTGCCCAATGAAAAGACACTGACCTTCAGACTTCCAATTACTTCTCTCAAAACACTTTAAATCTACCCAAACTCATTTTTCCTAGACTTCACTCTCCATTGTAAGCGTCCTTTCCCTAAGTTCTAGAAATCTCAATCTAGGGATCCCCCCTTGATCCAAAAGAGATTTGGCCAGAAGTGAAAGAGGGATTAGTGAGGTGACAGTGGCCTTCCCTCTGAGTTATGCAGGATTTCACTTGATCTTTTGGAATTTATCTCAACAAGTGTGGATCTATGCAATCATAGGAATTACACCTATTCTTTTCTGAAAAAGAGAACCCAAGTGGATCCCAAAGAACTCTAGTGCAGAGGAATACACACATTCTTTGCATTGTCTTTGGCTGGCTGGGACTCTCAATTTTATGGCGAGAAAGAGAAATATGAGGTAAAATGATTGATTGATTGATTGGAGAGAGAATAGATTCAATCAGAACCCAGCTAGTGGATCCTTTCCTGCACATTGGTTTATGAAGGTTGGTCACTATTATTGTTTCCTTGTTTGACAAAATATTATCTTCTTCTTCATGAAGCTTGTTGATGAAGGCGAGGTACATGGAGAGCTTGTTGACAAAGGAGAATGATTAAAGTTTTGTTTTCCTGATGCCCATAGGCCCATGAAGGATTTTGGGTTCTTTCAAGAATTTATTGTAAAAACCCAATGTTTTTCAAGACATTAAGGTCTATGCAATGTCCATTTTTCTGTGCAGATAAGGTCCTAAGGTCTCTACAGGATCCATTTCTCTGATACTCACATGCAGATAGGATTCTCAAGTTTGTTTTGAATTTGTTTTTTGAATGCTCGTATGCTCATTTGGCTATAAGGTTATTTAGGGTCAACCTAACATTCAAGTAGTAGAAATATGATGAGGCAAAAGAAAGAGCAACAAAAACCATATATTACATTGTCTCAAACATGACCACATCAACCAAAGCTAATCAGTGACCATGAGACCACCCATCCTTTTAGGGGTTAGATGATATGTTTTGTTGCTTTGATGCTATACGACATATGTATGTTATAATAGTCAAGATTGACATGTTTAATGTTGAACGTGATTATTAATATCATTGTAACCACTACATGGCTCACAATGGTTGTTAGTTGTCAGTTAGGTTAAGGAAAGAACCTAATATATAAGCAATGGGTAGTTTCACATCAAGGGGTTAGCTTCTTTTATCTCTGTTCTTAAATGGAATTACAACTCTTGTTCATTCTTGCTTTGACCTTTCTTGGAGAGCACATGTATCATAAGCTTATGCCTTCAGTTTGAGACATATATAATATTTTTTTAGTTGTTTACTTCCATATTCCTCATGGTTAATGTTTGTTGTAACTTCTAGCAGTATGATGTTGATGGTTTATGGGCCTAAACAGTATTCATTGTGTGTTTGTTGGATATCAAATACATTTATTTGAGTTTGAAATATATGCTAACAAGTATTCACATNGCTTTGACCTTTCTTGGAGAGCACATGTATCATAAGCTTATGCCTTCAGTTTGAGACATATATAATATTTTTTTAGTTGTTTACTTCCATATTCCTCATTGTTAATGTTTGTTGTAACTTCTAGCAGTATGATGTTGATGGTTTATGGGCCTAAACAGTATTCATTGTGTGTTTGTTGGATATCAAATACATTTATTTGAGTTTGAAATATATGCTAACAAGTATTCACATTAACTACCAATGTCCAAAAGTCCAATACAATTAATTTTTAAAATAATAACACAAGAAGCCATGTAAAACTCACCTAGAAGAAGCCCTTCTCGATTGCATGTGACAATATTTCCAACAACAACAAGAAATGCCAATCCATTGCAGAATGTGCCAACATTCTTGAGAACCCTCCTTTTTTCATAAAGTGTTGCACAACATCAACCCTCCATTGTTCATGGATCAAAAGCACCTCCTTAGCCAAATACAAAGACAATAGAGATTCCTTGAAATACTAAAGCTCCTCCTTAGTTTTAAAATCCCATTTTTCCATATGAAGGCAGGCCTAGTAGATGGAGCCACTACTTGGTTGTAGCTAATCATGCCATGAATTCAACACATGGAAACATTTGCAATACTCATAATCCCAATTGTGAGTAGGCAGAAAGATTCATTTATGTTTTGTATCGATTTTTTCATTGGCCCCAGATAATTACTGCAAGGCCCTCTACCTAATAAGAGAGTTTCATCATGGCTCTTTACCACCACCTTCTTATTGGGAAGGTGTTGTGTGTTTTGTTGTAAAAACTGGAGCAATGCCCCATCTATTCCATGCCAATTTTTCAAAGCGATGTAAAATTCTTCTCCTCCAATGCATCCCAAATCCACTCTCATTCTAATCAATGACTCGAGGCTCCCTTCTAGCTATGATTTGAGGACTCTCAAACTTACAAGAGATTTAGAAAAAGTCCAGAAAATTTCCAAGAGGTTAGGGATCCTGAATGATGAAAGTCTATATTTTCAATTAAATGGGGAACTATCCTTCCACTCATCCACAAGCCCTGCATAATACATAATACAGTAGAAATAAAAACATTTCCTGTTTGAAAATGGATCATTACACATCATGTTTTTCTGCATCTATTTGAAAATGGAACATTTCCTACTGTGTTTCTCTACATTTATTGGGAGATACAATATTTTCCACTCTATTTCCCACATCTATTTTCGACCTTTTATTTTAGGCTCTGATAGGATTTATGAGAAGATAAAATTCCCACCATTAGTTCTAATTTAGTTCTAAATTCTAGATCTATTGTTTTTTATTTAGATCCATTATTTTACTTAACACATAAGTTAAGATGCAGCTAAATCAAGGTCCACTGTTGTGATCTAGATCCATTTAACTTTCAATATAAAAATATAAATTATAATAATGGGAATAAATTATAATGATACATGAGAGTTTATAATGATACCTTTATAACAAAGAAATGGTGAATATATACATTCAAAGTAGTGGATTAAATGATTTTCTAATTCATTTTTTGAAAAAACTCAATCTAGATAAAGTTTTAAAATTCTAGATCCATTGAATATTTCCAAATTTAATGAAATATGTGTTATCAAATAATTGTCTCAACCATGAACCCAACATGTACCTCAACCATATATCAAATACATATACCAATATAACCATCAAAAGTTCTCTAGCAATACATCACACTATCCATAACCAAATACCATAAACCCTTAAATCAAACCATGTGTCATAAACTCACGTTTATGTAGCCTCGAGGATGTATCATTCATAAGCCAATCATATACCAAGACCACTAACAAGTGTCTCTCACAATGCACCACAAGATATGCCAATAAATCAAGCTAAGTGCACTAACAATATACTTCAATAGATCTACCTCAAAACCATTCTACAACAAACCCTAAACTTCCAAGAGGGCATCCAACAGATTTGCAAGGAAAACCCTCAACCAGATTCATAAGTTCAACACTACACATATGAAAAACATACCTTTTTTCTTCTTGTAGTGTTCTGCTGCTGCGGTTTTTCTGCCACAATTATGCTCCTGTGAATCTGCTGCCATGATTTTTCTGTCGCACTTTTTCTGCCACAATTTTTCTAACGCAATTTTTCTATTGCACTTTTTTTTCCGCGGTTTTTCTGCTGCACTTTTCCTCCTGCGATTTGTTTGCCACACTTTTTTTGTCGCACATTTTGTGCCACACTTTTCTCTATCAATAATAGTTTCCCAAATAACCTTTCACAAAATAGATATTCAATGATATTTAATAGGTGCTAATGGGAGATCTTTTCTCTCTTATTTATACTTCCATGTAGCTTCCTCTATAAGTATCAACTTTTTTCCACTTAACCACTTTGTCCACTTAGCCATTTTTTCCACTTAACCACTTTTTCCACTTAACTTAACCACTTTCCACAAATAGTAAGTTCTCCACTCCTAGTTGCAACCAACTTTATTATTTAATTAATTTCTTTTGCAACCACTTTGACTTATCCATAAATAGTAAACTCACCATTTCTTGTTGCAACCACTTTATTATTTAAATAATTTCTCTTTGCAACCACTTTGACTACTTTGTTATTTAAATAATTTATCTTTAGTCAAAGCTTCTTTTTGCAACTAACTTTTCTATAACTAGTCAATTCATAACTTCTTTGCCCTTAACTAACTTCTTGTTGCAACCACTTTATTATTTAATTTATTTCTTGGTCAACCACTTTGACTATTCAATCTTCTCATTACAACTACTTTACCATAATTACCAAACTCACAACTTCTTGTTGCAACTAATTTATTTTTAATTAGTTTCT
>JASDQU010684140.1:13121-24862 GCA_032191745.1 Picea mariana | reverse complement strand
CTAACCTCTCAAAATCGCGAAATGCGAAATCACGATTTAATCTGAGTCGTTGATCAAAGGGAGATCGTAGATTGTTGATCTAACTCCATTTTGGAGTTTCAGATATCGGGAGTTGGAGGTGTCAAGGACACTCATGACAAGAATGATGAACTTGCAATATGCGAAATCATGAAAAGATTTGGATTGTCGAATCATCAAGATTGTGGACCGTTGATCTGACTCCATTTCAAAGTTTCGGATACCGGGAGTTAGAGGAGTCAAGGAAGCAACTCACGGTAGGGACTCGCGATATGAAAAATCAAGAAAAGATTTGGACCATCAAATCATCAAGATTGTGGACCATTGATCTGACTCAATTTCGGAGTTTTGGCGATCACAACATGAAGAGTTGAGACTCTTCATCACAGGAGTCCCAAAGTTGCGAAATACGAAACGTTGAAAATTTTGAGGTTTGTGACTTGGAGTGTGTTACACATTATTTCCGTCATCCCTATGAACGTTAATGATGTAAACCTATCTGTTGCCTTCAGAGGGGTCAGTGGCTTGAGTTCCTGAAGAGAGAAGGGAGAAGAACTTTTCCTGAGAAAAGAAGTTGCATTTTCCCTTGTGAAAACCCTGTAAAAAGGGAGTTTGCAGGTTTATATATAGGAAGGATGCGAGAATTCCTAATTCTCGCAAGTTGCACCATAGCTAGGGTGCGAGATGTTCGCAGGTTTCTCTATAGGCAGGGTGTGAGAATGCCTACATGCGGAAAAACCAAGTGTTTTCTCGAATCTTCTAGAAGGAGAAGCTTCTATGGTGAGGTGGCATCTGAATGGTTTGGATCTTACTCGCTTTCAAGATTTAGTGGGATCATCCTAACCTCCTCACCTTATCCTCTTCAGCTTATAAAAGGAGAGGAGCTCTCATGGAGAAGGGGTTCTTGAGCTTATCTTTTGTTGGCTTGGAATTATTATCTTGGTTTGAGTGGCTTTGAGATTTGTTTTTTCAAGATAGATTGTGAATACTATCAGATCCATGTTCTTAGAATTCTTGGAGTGAAAGTGTGTGGGGAACAAAGGACATTTGGAAGGGACCTTACAACATCAAGGCCATGGTTGTAATATCTCTTTCACATTTAATATGATACAGTAATATGATTCTTTCCTATAAAGCTTGTTGTGTTTTATTGTATGATTCCATGATCACATACATAGGTTTATATTGAGTTTATGCTATTGCTATCACTTTGGTTGGTTGTGTTCTTTTGCAGGATCATCATTGTATGAGCATTGGAATGGAGCTAGGATGGCGATGGTGAGAGGAAGTGACATTTAAATGGTATGTCACCCATCCCTCTTTGGTTAGTAAATTCAATATATAAAACTTAAGGAAAGCATCATGTTCTGGTGTGTTTTGTTCTAGATCTAGGTGGATCTAGGGAGATCAGTTAGTGTCTGCACCTACCGATTAGTCTGATAACAAAATTGGTGACTCCACTAAGGAATGGATTGTTTCCTAGTTAGTATAGTTTCCCTTGCTTTGATTGCCTGTTTTCTGGTCTCTAAGTCTGTGGGAGATCCATCCAGACTCTCTGGATCTGAAAGTTCATTCAAATTTAGTCCTTATTCAAATTTTTGCTTGTTTACAGGCATTCTCGCATTGTACCCTTTAGTGGCCTGCGAAAAACACCTGAGTTCGCACCCTGGTGTTAAGTCCAGTGCGAACTCCTCGCAGTCAACCTTTGTTCAGCTTGCGAGAATCTTTGATTCTTGCACTGTAATACACTGCCAGGCTATGAACTTGTTTGTAAATTTTTTTGGATTGGGTCTTGTCATTTTTTGATGCCCAATTTTTCTTTGAACAGCTGGATTGAACTTTTGGAGCCTATATTGATATGTTTACAGTCTTCTTGACATTCTTTGAGTTGCTTTTAGCCACTTTTGCTTTGTTTGATTTTGAAGGCTTAGTCTCTTGCTTTGAGTGTCTTTCAATTACAAAGTGTGTGTTTTCTTTAGAATTGTTTAGGGAAAGATGAGATTTCTTCTGAATAGTTTTCTTTAAAAGAAAACTTTTAGTTTGGGTTTCTTTGTTTTAAGAAAGTTCATTATTGCTTTTAGTGGAATTTTTTAAACAAAAATATTTAATTTCTTTCTTTATATTAGATTGGGGGCATCCTTGCATTTGAAGTAGTGAAATTGCATGATTCTTGGCATTTTTTGATCTTAAATTATGAAAACATTTCCCGCTCATGGCTGGGGGGGGCCATGAATCATGATTTGGTGTACAGTACTTTTTTTCTCATTTCTTGAGAATCTTGATATTGATGAGTTTTAAAATTTTGGGACATCGTGCATATGGGAATGATGAATGTTTTCTCCTTCTCGTAGAATAGCCTTCATCGAAATGAAAAGATTGCATCTTCATCTCTTTGCATAATTTTCGAGTCGGTCAAAATACCATATTGTCCACRCCATTTTCCTCTTGAGTAACAACAACCATAAAATAAAGCGCTTATAAAAATTGATTAGACATTTTTATATTTTCTGGTGGCACACCTACATTAGATTAGTTGTAGGGCTTTGGAATAGGTGTGAAATATAACTTTCCAAAGTTGCAAACAAACATAGAATCTTGAGTTAGGGAGCAGTTAAATCCACTTATTACATTTTTTCCTGGGAAGCCCTTCTAACACAAGGGTCAATCACGTGGTCACATCGAGCCTGGCATAATTACTCACCCTGCTTTGTTGGTCTTGGTGTAGATATTGCGCGTATTATCAGGGTCGCTCGAGAGGTATACCCACAATGATGAGTGGAAGCCTTTCAAGTTGATTTCAGGCTAGATACCCTGCCCTTTCTCGTGGATTGGACTGTCGACTATTTCCCCAAGCATCATTGTAGTAATTGGTAACCTTAGTGGCCTATCTCTCTAGGTTCTTTACACGAGGTGACTGTGGAGGGGCAAGTCTTCATAATACCTGAAATCGACATTGGCCAAACTCACTCGGGCTCCCTAGAGGGTATACCCATGATTATGTGTGGGAACTTGCACCAAGGTGTAAGTCCGTTAAGAAGGTTATCAACGTAACTTTTCCACCCACTCTATCTTAGCCCCTTCTTACATTGTTCCCGCGACGTTGGATTTTATCACCAACTAGTGCGTTCATTGTGAGAAGGTTTTGTTTGTTTGCTTGCTTCCTAGATTTTTAGCGTGTGTTTTTTTTTTTCCCTAGCGGACTCTAGATTGGATTTTTGTTTTTCATGGCGTCAGTTCCCAAAATGACCAATGAAGGAACCCCTGCTCAAGGGGAACCTTTTATTTTTCCTTCTTATGGGAACATTGGTCCTCCTCACATTGCTACTTTGAGCCTTCCATGTCTCACTATTGGATTATCGGTATGGTTGTTTTCCACTCAGGTAATCCCGAATGCAGTTAGTGCTTCAGTCACAAGCACTTCCCCCCAAGAGCATAAACCTCATGTTGATCCTTCACCTTCTTCACTAGTAACGTCTTCTTCGCCTTCTTCGCTTGCAAAGTCACCTTCCATTTCATCTTCTTCATTGGGTGAAAGTTCGGAAGCTAGTAACCCGGTGAATAAGAAGAAGAAGAAAAGAAGATTAAGAAGAAGAAAGATAAGCGAGGGTCAAAACCTCCAACCACTGTCAAACATGTTGGAAAACAACCAGTTACTATTAATCGTGCTGGGAGTGTTGATGATTTCAAGATCACCCAAACAACTCATAAGCCCAAGTACCCTTGCAGGCTTTGTAAGGGTAGCCATATTCTTAAGGATTTCCCTAGTCTATCCAAGGTTATAGAAGTATGGTCTACACACCCTGACCAACCCATGTCATCAGCCTCTGAACAACATACTGATGAGCNTTCACCTTCTTCACTAGTAAGGTCTTCTTCGCCTTCTTCACTTGCAAAGTCACCTTCCATTTCATCTTCTTCGTTGGGTGAAAGTTCTGAAGCTAGTAACCCGGTGAATAAGAAGAAGAAGAAAAGAAAGATTAAGAAGAAGAAAGATAAGCGAGGGTCAAAACCTCCAACCACTGTCAAACATGTTGGAAAACAACCAGTTACTATTAATCGTGCTGGGAGTGTTGATGATTTCAATATCACCCAAACAACTCATAAGCCCAAGTACCCTTGCAGGCTTTGTAAGGGTAGCCATCTTCTTAAGGATTTCCCTAGTCTATCCAAGGTTATAGAAGTATGGTCTACACACCCTGACCAACCCATGTCATCAGCCTCTGAACAACATACTGATGAGCTCCAGTCAACTAGTCATGATACAGTTGGGAAGAAGAAAAGTAGAGTCAAGTTCCTGTGTATGTTATGCAAAGGGAGTCATCTAACTCATCTTTACCCTCATATGGAAAAATCCTTGAAATTACTAGAATAAATGACTATTTCACAGCCTCAACTTCCACCTGATTATCGCAAGCTTTCTCTCAACCCACCTATAGTTGATGGAATGATCACTCCAGTCCCTTCACCGGTCAATCCAGTTGATCATGTCATCAATATGGTCACATCCTTAGTTGAACTAGTTGACAAAGTGGTTGATCCGATCCCATCCTCGGTCAATCCCACTCTCCCCTCAGAGAGTGAAACTAAAGCAGTTGATCTGATCCCATCCTCAGTTGACCCCGCTCTCTCGTTGGAGAGTGAAAACCCAATGGTCGATCCGTTTCCACCTGTCGACCACATTCTCCCCTTAGAGAATGAAACCCCAATGGTCGATTCGATCCCATCATCATTTGATCCTACTCTCCCGCTTGAGAGTAAACTCGATACTACCCACATTTTTCTCGTTGATACGAATTCTCCCATGCTGCAGGGTATTCCTCCTTCTCCAGTAGGACCCCCTCCAAGTAATGAGGTCATCCATTTTGATTAGGGTGTGCTAAATGGACCTCATCTTCCCTCTCACAATCCTTTCCAGATTACAATACAGGTTTTTGGTCACAACGCTCCCGAAATGTTGATAGATGAAGGTGCATCTGTTAGCATTTTTTCCTCTTTTGCTTGGCAAGCTTTGGGTTGTCCTCATCTTGCCCCAGATACGCAGAATCTATTAGATTTTAACAGAAGAAATAGTCAACCTTTAGGGACCCTTCCTCAGTTTCCTATAACTTTGGGAGGGAAAACTGTCTTTATTGACGTCATGGTATTCCAAGACCCCTTGGATTTTTCTTTACTCCTTGGGCGATATTATGTCCATGCCATGAAAGCTATTGTGTCTACTATTTTTCATGTGATATCTTTCCCTCACGATGGACGAGTTGTGACTATTGATCAACTTTCATTCATTGACCCTGAATGGATTACTTCCCTAAATGGTTCTTATATGAAAACAGTATCACCCCCACCACAGGTCAATTATGTGGCATTGTTGCCCATTGCTTCAACTTCTGATGAATTAGATCCAGTAGTTGACATGGTGATCCCTTCGATAGGGTTGTTAGAGCTTGATCTCTTTACTCCTATCATGACCCTCGACATGGTGTCCTTCCAGAGTGTGTTTCTTCCTTCCAGTGAAGACCTCTTGGAATCCATGACCGAGTTTTGTCCCTTGACATGGTGTCATTCCAGAGCATTTTCCTCTTGGAATCCATGATCAAGAAAACCACTTTCGAGGATAGTTTTTGCGTCTCTAAGGAAACCTCGTTAAAAAATGAAACATAGGTATTTGAGCATGGTTTTTTGATTTCAAGCTCGTTAAAAAATGAAACCACTTCCGAGGATAGTTTTTGCATCTCTGAGGCAACCTCGTTAAAAAATGAAACAGAGGTCTTTGAGCATGATTTTCTGATTTCAAGCTTGTTAAAAAATGAAACCAGAATTGAGCATAGTTTTCTAATTTCAAGCTCGTTAAAAAAATGAAACCACTCGAGGATATATTTGGCATCTTTGAGGCAACCTCATTAAAAAATGAAACAAAGGTTACGAGCATAGTTCTTGTTTCTGTGTCAAGCTTGTTAAAAAATGAAATAGTTTTCCCCCTCTCTATTTGAGTCAAGTCCTTCGTCTAGTATTTGAAGCTTCATTTCATTTCTCCTTTGTGGTTGGATGAAATGAAACTTGGGGGGCAATGATTTCAGCCTCTATACTTCATGCTGAATTTAGAGCCGCTTGTTTCTTAAGCTGGGGGCTAAGTACCAACCATCCCTGTGTTATGCATTGGGAAGTCGCAAGCATAGTTTTCTATGGTTCAAGCTTGTGTAAAAATGAAACCACCTACCTCAAGCATAGTTTCCTTTGGTCCAAGCTTGTGTAAAAATGAAACTAGGTCCAAGCATAGTTTTGTTTAGTTTTTAAGCTTGTGTAAAAATTAAAATCTATGCCAAGTATAGTTTTGTTTTGTTTTTAAAGCTTGCGTAAAAATGAAAACAATCCCGAGCTTAGTCTCTTTGTTCTTTCTCATGCTTGTAAATACATGAGAATAAGTTACCGAGATTAGTCTTTGTTCTTTCTCATGCTTGTAAATAAGTGAGAATGTAATCAAGTATACTTTTATCACTTTTTCAGACTCGTAAAGGTTATACGAAAAAGGAACCCACTGGAGTTCCCTTTAAGCTCTTTTTAGACTCTCTAAACATGAAAAGATTGTCGAGCGACCTTGTTCTTTTCACGCTTGTTAAAGTATTTGAAGAAAATGTCTGTTGAGTGATGTTTTATCTCTTTTTCGGTCTCATCAGACTAATTTATGAAAAAGGAACTGGGAGAGTTCTCTTTAAGTGTTTTTTAGACTCTCAAAATATGAAAAACCCATGAGTTTTCTTTCTTTGGACTCGTTAAATAAACATCGAAAGTCCCAAATGGGACTAAACCATTCCTTCCTAGGGTTCGTTAAACATACTCCAAGGGAATCATTCGAAGGATGAGCTTACATTACAAGCATATGTTATCCTTCTCAAGCTTGTGTAAAAATAAAGAGGTACTCGCCAGAAATGGTGGGGGAAAAATTGGGAAAGAAATGTATCTAAACCTGTATTCTGTGGAAGAGTCTCTTTTGAACATGACACCCTTTCACTCACCTTGTGTCTAGGTTGGAAAATCCGCTCGTCTCTTGGTCATACTCCCTTATAAGATTACAAATTGGTCTATGATCCCTGTTGTTGATTCAGTGTTTCCAAGACAGTTGTCGTGTCGTCAATATGTTCAAAGAGAAGTTCAACCTGAAAATCCTTCTATTGCGTTGGCCATTTCTACAGTCTTTAAGCCTTCTATTGCGTCGACCATCCCTGAGTCAGTCTTGAATCACTTGTTACTCTGATCTACATCAAATATTGTTACTTGTTTTGTGTCATTGATGTGGGATACATTAAGGCCCTCCTGTGACAAGTCTTTTCCTATCGATTTCAACTCATTATCCAGAAATTAGACTTAGAAACCAATTGGTACATTGGAACTTGCATGCCTCAATGGCAGGTTTCCTTGCTTTCGACAGTGGGTTTTCATCATTGACCCCTGATCGGGAGATTCCACCGAGTGATCGAATTCAGCTCATTTATTCACATTCGTTGGATTGTACTAGTGTACCTTGGGAGTCATTGACATTAATGGTGATTTCCCTCGTACTTGTTAACGTTATACACTAATGACCGATAATCAAGTAGTTTCTACCATGTTCGACTTCGACACATGTATTCACATGGTTAGATTCATACTATAGAGTGGTGGAGATGAAGACCCTAGATATTTTATGATAGATCCAAGTTGTGTTGGAGTATATTCAGTGTACTGTTGCATAGATCCACATTGTATGTCTAGTGGCTATGTTCAGATTTGAGTCATATTGGCATGGATCCAAAGTGTATGTTTGGTGGCCATGACCTATCTTACTTGAAATGGATCTTCACATGTTGGCATTTATGCTTTAATTCATTTGTATTCGGAGTATGGGAATGCCTACCTCAGTGATGATATATTATTGTACTATATTTCCTTGTTTGTTGGCAGGTTTCCGACCGACTGTTCCTTGTTCCCTACACGCATCGACAAAGTATTTCATCTATCACTCTGTTCTAACTTCATACTTTGGGAGGCTCTTTGTTACACATTATTTTCGTCATCCCTATGACCGTTAATGATGTAAACCTATCTATTTCCTTCAGAGGGGTTAGTGGCCTGAGTTCCTGAAGAGAGAAGGGAGAATAACTTTTCCTGAGAAAAGAAATTGCATTTTCCCCTATAAAAAACCTGTAAAAGGGGAGTTTGCAGGTTGCTATATAGGCAGGGTGCAAGAATGTCTGATTCTCGCAGGTTGCACCATAGCTAGGGTGCGAGATGTTTGCAGGTTGCTTTATAGGTAGGGTGCGAGAATGCCTACACGTGGGAAAAACAAGCGTTTTCTCAAATCTTCTAAAAGGAGAAGCTTCTATGGTGAGGTGGCATCCGAATGGTTTGGATCTTGCTCGCTTTCAAGATTTAGTGGGATCATCCTAACCTCCTCACCTTATCCTCTTCAACTTATAAAAGGAGAGGAGATCTCATGAAGAAGGGGTTATTGAGCTTAGCTTTTGTTGGCTTGGAATTATTAGCTTGGTTTGAGTGGCTTTGAGATTTGTTTTGTCAAGATAGATTGTGAATACTAACAGATCTATGTTCTTAGAATTCTTGGAGTGAAAGTGTGTGGGGAACAAAGGACAGTTGGAAGGGACCTTACGACATCAAGGCCATGGTTGTAATCTCTCTTTCAATATGATACAGTAATATAATTCTTTCCTATAAAGCTTGTTGTGTTTTATTGTATGATTTCTTGATCACATACATAGGTTTATATTGAGTTTATGCTATTGCTATCACTTTGGTTGGTTGTGTTCTTTTGCAGGATCATCATTGTATGAGTGTTGGAATGTAGTTAGGATGGTGATGGTGAGAGGAAGCGACATTTAAATGGTATGTCACCCATCCCTCTTTGGTTAGTAAATTCAATATCTAAAACTTAAGGAAAGCATCATGTTCTGGTGTGTTTTGTTCTAGATCTAGGTGGATCTAGGGAGATCAGTTAGTGTCCGCACCTACCGATTAGTCCGATAACAGAGTTTCGAAACACTTCAACACAGAAATTCAAAAACACCGAAATGCAAAACGCCAAAAATTTCGGGGTTGGTAACTTGGAGTGTCGAAACACTTCAACACAGAAATGTCGAAACGTCGAAATGAAAAACGTCGAAATGCCTTTAGATCATTTTGGGGTTCGTGACTTGGAGTGTCGAAACACTTCATCACAAAAATGTCGAAATGACAAAATGTGAAATGTCGAGATACCTTTAGATCATTTTGGTGATCGTGACTTGGAGGGTTGAGATCCTTCATCATAGGAATGCCGAAATGCGAAATCGCGAAATCACTTTATGGATAAACGTTTGGTCACAACTGTGGGCATGTGAAGGAAGGAGCTTGCAATTTGCAAGGCTCCATTTCATGATCAGGAGTTGGAAGAGTTAAAGTGACTCACAACAAATTGGTGAAACATGAAATTGTGAAATGCAGTTTCGAATAAGGCTGTGGTCACAGCCAGTGGTCACATCTGTGGAATATGGAGGAAGGATCTAGTGCAACCAAGCTCCATTTCAAAGATCACGACTTGGAGAGTTGAGATGCCTCATCCCCAGATCCACGAAATGCAAGTCACAAAAGCACCTTCTGAACAGGCGTGTGGTCACCACTTGAGGCCACATGTGAAAGGAAAGGTGAATGGTGCCAAAGGGACAAGGCTTAATAGGTTCACAGTGTAACTGCTAGAAACGACTGATGGTTTCTACTAGAGGACTCGAAGAGACTTTAGGGTGATCGCCAAAGAAGATGAAGAGTATAGAGGAATCTTCCAGTGGAATTAAAACTGTTCATAGAGTCTATTAACAGATGTAAGACCGTTGGAGCCTGGAACTACAACAGAGGGAATGAGCTCGACTGTGAAAGAGAAGATGAAGAGTCTCGACTGCTGGAGAGGCTAAGGAATCTCAGCATAACACCCAGTGATGATGGATGCATGGGTTTAACTACCAGAGAAGCTGAAGAGTCACAATGGTGATCAGGCAGAGCACTCGACATGGGGAGAGCATGTAGAAGAATTGTGAATAGAGGATGCAGAAGAAGGACATAGAGGATAAAAACACAGAACAAAGAAGAGATTGGCTATTGTTGAGAGTGATTCATGCGTGTAGAAGGAGGCAGTGTGCAGCAGCTGAAATACACATAAGAGGAATGGTGCATTGAATGGACATGGCACACAGAGCATAAAAGGAAGAAGAACAAAAAGCACAAGGCATGTGTGTAGGAAGACAATGAGGCAGACAGAGCAGGGCAATGTAGCAGAACAATGATGAGACTTGTAAGCCATTGATGAACATTATATCACTGTAATTAGTTTCAGTAGTAAATATTTATATTTCAGGGTGGTTGGGAGGTGCTAGGGAGGACTATTGTCCTTAGAGGTTTAAGTGGGTGCTTGAACACAGGGAGTTGTAGCTTCCATCTAGTTGCATCCAGAGAAACTAGGGTGGTAGGGTGGTGCAAGGGAGAACTATTGTTCTCTTTTATACAGGTTGGCACCTATGTGACTGGAAGTTGGTGCTCAGTTGGTGCTGGAACACTTAGGGAGTTGTTTCCTCCTTCTAGTGGGTGCTAGAGAAACCAGGGAGTCAGTGCTTCCTTCTAGTGGGTGCTAGAGAATCTAGAGAGTTGGTGCTCTCAGCAAGTAGAGTCTTGCAAAACAGAGGTTGTAGCCTCATTATGAATTGGTGCTCATAAGTATGATAATGTACATAATGTAAATATTACTTATCATATAAAGAAGAAGAGGTTTTTACCCTTTATGGGTTTCCTCAAGAAATATTTGTCTCTGTGTATCTCATATGTGTGAATGATGTTGAATGTTCTATTGCTTACTTCACTGCATTATTGTGATTGTCATTGAGTGCTTTGTAAAGAGTTTAAAATAAGCATAATTGTTTAAGCACGGTAACAACTGATTCACCCCCCCTCTTAGTTGTCCAACATCTAAGAATATCCACAATGATGCAATAAGAAGTGTATTTAAATCTGATTTTGTTGATGGCTCTGCATTTGTGCTTTTACTATAAGGAAAGAAAGCAATCACTAGCTTTCATTCTGGCACAACCACAAGGCTTCAAGTTAACTATAATAGTGGTATTTTTATCCAATTTTAGATTTTATGAATTGTAGGGTGTTATTTCAAAGTGTATATGCACAATGTACATAACATGGATTCAACTGGACCTGAGGCTCTCTCACTCAAAGTTGATGCAATCAATGCTCTAAGGGTGTTTTTGTTCTAACAATCACCATGATTAGTGTTATGGCTATATGTGTTCCCATTTATTATCTCTGGAGCAAGATAATAAGATCCAAGATTATGAAACAAGTAATTTATTCAAATATGATGTTGTGGGTTCTACATTTGTTCTTGTCATAGATGGAAAGCCAATGGTTGCTAGTGTTCCTTCAAGAAAAAGCACAAGTATGCAATCATTACTGAAGGTTTTTCTTTTTCCTCACATGCCCTTTTAGCACAAGCTCATGTAGTTGTATGAACATGATACACCCTCACCATACTTTTGATTCCCTTGTGTGATGAGTCATGCTTGTTGGTTGTTAGACAAAGCAAGGAGGTGATTTCACCTAAACAAAGGTTAGTGCCCTGATATTGTTATCAACATTGTGCTTGTGCTTTTGTTAGAATAAAAACTAGTGGTTATGGTTGTTAGTTTTCTTTCTAACAC
>JASDQU010684138.1:45411-73911 GCA_032191745.1 Picea mariana | reverse complement strand
CAGAGAGATCGGGACCGTCCATTCTGGAAGGGATGCGTGGCAAAAATCGACGCCATCGGGAAAAGTCCCGACAAGGAAGTTGTTGATCGGTGTTTGAGACATCGGGATATTGGGGATCCCATAGAAAAGAGGTTTTGGAATTTTGGAATTGCGAACCGCGAAATCCCGATGAGTGGGAGCCAGCTATCAGTAAATCGGAGAGTCGGGATTTGGAGAATCGACAATCTCGTGGGTATATGCATTTAGGCATTGGAAACCTCGAAACCCTGATGGGGTAAGGTTGTGGTCATGGATAATGGTCACATTTGGTCAGGGACTAGCCAGGAGGGCTAACGCGTAAAGGGCGCATCAGGAATTGGAGGATCGCGGATCCAGGGGAAATTGTTTTTGGACATTGGAAAGTCTGAAACCCTGACAGAAGTATATGACTGCAGTCATATAGGAGAAGGTCACGTGGATGAGGATCTTAGCCTGGAGGGCTAGCGGAAAAGAGCTCATCGGAAAATTGAAACCCAAAACCCCGACAGGAGGATATAAGGCTGCGGTCTTATGGAGAATTGTCGTATGGACCAAAGGGCATAGCCAGAGTGGATTAGGTCGGAGAGGAGCTCATTGGTGATCAGGAGTTGAAGAGTATAGGGACTCTCGAGCACGGGGATAGCGAAACCCCGATGACCTAAAATTAAGATCAGGGGAAGAACGCGGTCATGTGCCGAAGGTCGTGTAGGTGAAAGAAGGACCTGTGGATCGAGTTTGCAGCAGTGATTCCTGAGGGAATCCAAGGAGCCTCTTCAGCTCAGCTGAAAGAGGATTTTTGAATGATCCTGTGAGCAGGCGAGGAGTTGTAGGTGTAGGTGGCTACTCGCACCTGCGTCAACAAACCATTAGAATGACGGTTGTTTGAATACAAAGATCAAGTTCCCAAACTGAGGACACATATTTTTTACTCAAGAAGAAGCAACTATTCCTTGAGTATCTTCCCTCATTGGACGCAGCCAAAAATTGACCAGAATATTCAGCAGTTCAGTCGAAAGTAGTAGTAACTCAAGCACCAGGAAAACCAAGTGTCCCCACCAAGAAATTCAAAATTTGACTCAATCATATCCCCGTCTATGAGGACGAAGAAAACCCAAAACGCCATTGGTTTGTATGCAAAACATTTTGGGAGGCAACTGATATTTTAGATGAAGATAAGCAGATGGCACAATTTGGAGCTGCATTGCACCATCGTGCCTTCACTTGGTTCATGAACCACACTGAGAAGCAAACTCATTCAAAGGAAGAAATAAATAATAGTTTTCTAACATTCTTAAAAATCTAGGACATGATGCATCTAGCAACACAAAAGCTATAATAAATTAAGCAAAGACCAGGCAAGTCGGTACGAGAATATGACAAAATATTTAAAGACTTCTTAATTCAAATCATGTCGATGATCAACCAGAACCTGCTAGTCCAGTGGTATGTAGCTAGGCTACTACCAAGAATCAGATCTTTGTTACACCGATATGAGATAACCAACTACAAAGACACGTTACAAAAGGCACAACGAGTCGAGTCAGATGATGATAGCCCATATAATTCTTCGATGACAGAAATGCTTGAGGAAAATATAGAACATTTGCAACAAACTATCAAAAGTCTAACCATCCAATGCAATGAAATATGGTGCACCACATGCACCGCGGACGGGAACACAAAAGAAAATTGTTCCCTAACTAAGTGCATGCAAACGACAAATGTCCATCGAGTACAAGACCAAAAATAATGTAAAATATGTGGATGCTTAATTGATCATAACATACAAGATTGTCCCCACAATATAAAAAACAAAAAGTGGTGCCACATCTGTGAATGTTCTGATCATCGAACTTCAAAATGCGACCTAAATGTGAGAAACTAGAATAATATATGAAACGTCTACCACACAGAAACCACCAAACAAACAAACAACTATGGTCGAAGAGATGATTATTTTGTTAGTCGTGGTCGAGGTCAAGGAGGTCGACGCGGATTTGGTGATTGAGGTAGAGGTTTTGGATGACCATATTGTGTTAATTGCTAGAAAATGATCACGATAGCACATAATGTCCTATAAAATACATGATTGATTTGAAGTTCTGCGACATATGCAGTATTGGAGACCACTCCTTGGAAGACTGTCTGATAGTGCTCGACAAGATTATAGCTAGAAATATTGTGGACCTACTAGATGCAATATCTAAAGAAGGCATAACGAACTCTAAGAATATACATATTGTTACAAGATCAGGCATGGTACATGACATCCATACCCCACCACAAAACTATCAAAGAAAAAAGGCTAACAACTTTCCAAACCTAGATAAGGAAGAGAAAATAATGAGAGAAGCTCTTGAATTCTTCAGTAATGCAACAAAACATCAACAAAATACAAGAACTCAAGATGAAGACATCATCCATTTTTTTTTTCAACTACTCAAAGAAAAACAATCAATAGGTAGGCAGCTGGACTTACTCAACATACTACGCTATAACAAAGATGGTCAGAAACCAACTAAGGATGCAAATCACCTTTATTACAAAATAAAAGATTATGATCCAAGAGTCGACTTGGAAATCGAAGGAATGCTGGTCAATCAGGTGGTATTCGATTTTGGTTCATAGGTTAATATTTTACTAAGAGAAACATGGATACGAATGGGATGACCCAACCTAGCACCCACATTGAATTATCTTAAGTTATTTGATCAGATATTAATAGAACCAATCAAAATACTAAGAAATGTCGATACACAAATTATGGGAATACTGACCTCAATTGACTTTGAGGTGATCGACCTTGTGGAATGAGTGCCAATATATGCATCTATTTTCAGTCATTCATGGGGTCGATGAATGAAGGCAACTATATCCCTGGAAAGAGATAGAATCAAATTAAAAGGAAGTGGGAGAAAAAGAATTATTCCCTTGGATCCAAAGGAAGGAAAACCATGGATGGAGTCATGGGACGAAGATCAAGAAGCCAAATGCTTATATCAGATAAATAATGAACAAAAACACTATATAGAAACAATAGCAGAAGGAGAAATTTTGAGAGAATCTCCCATGTCGGTCGAACATAATTCTGACTCCACCCTATACAACTGGAAAATAGAGAATTATGAAGCACATGAAAAATATTTATGGTATATCGAAGTTGTTCCAAAGAAACATCTTAAGACATGTTATTCAATCCAGGCTATACCAAAAGTGTATGAAAAATTATCCTGACAAACTTCCACTCTCATTCTAACAAACATTCAAATAAAAAATCCCTTGCGTTATAGTGAACAACATACCCTGTCGAATCACGTGGAAGAGGTAGAAAAATCCATAGGCAAGAAAGGAAGAACGTGGAGTCTTATGGAAACTTTCACAGGATAGGTTGCAAGATGGTGGGAGGCACATTCCCCCTAATTACAAACATGGATGATTGTGTCGACATACTTCATTGAAAGATTCGACGACAAGAAAATATCCAAAGATGCAGATATTCCTACATTTAAACTCGTCTACGATCCAACAAAGCATATCCAACATTGTGAAAGTGAATGGCGAATAATTGGATACAAGGACAAAAGGGTATGGCCCCACATGTTCCCAAGTACATTAGACAAAATACCAAGAAAATGGTACAAAATTGAAGAATCCTGCGATCACACTTCCAATTAGGCCAAAATCAAAAGAATTGTTTTTCAAGACTTCGAATTTAATATCGTAGAGGAGCACTTGAAAGACGCAGCAATCCAAATAAAAATATTTTTATAAATTCCTTCACTAGATCAATAGAAAGAAAAAGAAAATATGTCGGTCGATGAAGGATCGACATCGACATGCAACTTGGTGTTGATAGAAAACAAGGGAATCTCGACTACTCGGAGGATTGATATGGAGAATACAAAATGACCAAGACAAAGCTTCAAATGGAAGAAATACCTTCCAACATTATAGAATCATGTGAAATCAGTATTAATCATAACCAAAAAACACAAAGAGGACCCAGAACAACTTGAATTTCCAGATGTTTTTGCATGTGACAACAAGGACATGAAATAACTTGTAGAGGAAATGGGTGAAATGAAGATCGAACTGATTCCAGGAGAGAAACCGATTAAAAAATGACCATAAAAGTTAGCACATAAGTACAAACCAATCATTCAAAGGGAGATCAAAGGAATGTTACAAGTAGGCATTATTTATCTTATCAACGGAGAAGAATGGGCGATTCCGATGGTGGTACAACCAAAGAAGCATGATCCAAAAAAGTTAAGAATTTGTGTCGACTTTTGAGGACTGCACAAACAGGCTGTGACAAACCCATTCCCCACCCCTTTTGATGATGAATTCATAAATGCAGTCATTGGTCATGAATTTTATTCATTTACTGATGGATTCTCAGGACATAAACAGGTGCCAATCGCAAAAGAAGATCAAGCAAAAACAACTTTCGTGCCATTCAGACTAAAAAGCACACCAACAATATTTTCAAGAATAATGGTCAAAGAATTCCAAGAGTACATATACAAAGCCATGGTTGTATACTTTGATGACTGGACAATCTATAGTCTACTCAGAAACCACATCCAATGGCTATTTCTTATGTTAGAACGTTGCAGACAGATTCAACTATCACTTAACATCAGAAAATTCATATTCTCCACACCTATTGGACTATTGCTCGGACATGTGGTATGAAAATATGGAGTGAAGGTCGATATAGATAAAATAAAGATTATCCTTATCTAAAACCCCCCATAAATAAAAAAAAAAATTCAAAATTATATTGGGTCATACTGGCTACTATGAGAAGTTTATATGCCACTACTCAGACATCACTTGCACAATGGATGAGATTCTACGAAAATATGTTGAATTCAAATGGAGCCAATACTACCAAGAATACTTCGAATTTCTAAAGAATAAGTTGGTCGAAGCTCCTATTCTCAATTTTCCAGATTGGTCGAGAAAGTTTCATGTCCATGTCGATGCGTCGAACGTAGCTATTGGGTCAGTTCTAGCTCAACCATACAATGACACAATAGATCACCCAAATGCATATGCAAGTCGGAAGATGAATAAAGTAGAAAGAAACTATTCAACCACGGAACGAGAATCCTTATCAATGTTTTTCGCACTACAAAACTTCCATCATTATTTATTGGCAAACCCTTTTAAATTTTTTACAGACCATCAAACATTGAAATACTTAGTCACTAAACCAATCCATCAAGAAAAGATATGTAGGTGGTTATTATTATTTCAATAATTTGAATTTGATGTAATCATCGGAACAAGGAAAAAGAACATTCGACCTGATCACATGTCACGACTAGAAATATGAGAAGATCCAACCGGCATAGATGATGACCTCCCATATGCATACTTATTTAGAGTAGAATTTGCACCTAAGGATTTAGAAGACATTGCCACTTTCTTAAAAGAAGGAAAATATCTGGAGGAACTCTCGACAAACAAAAAGAAAATTCTATCCATGAAAGTTTCACCATTCACAATCATTAATGGATACTTATACAAAATGGGAATGGACGATGTGCTAAGAAGATGTGTGCCAGAACATGAACAAAAGGATATCATCAACGAAGCCCATGCAGGTGCAACTAGAGGACATTTTCAGGCTGACAAAACAACTAGAAAGATGTTAGAGGCAGGCCTGTGGTGGCTGACTATACATAAAGATTGTTGATATTAAGTTAAAAAATGTGATAGCTGTCAGAGACTGGGACGAACCTTGTAGAAAAATTAAATTCCACTAAGGTTGATAAACCCTAATCGATCTTTCAAAATCTGGGCTATCGACTTCGTCGGGTGTTATCGGACAAATCGATAAGTGCAAACAAAAACTGATCTCCCCAACTTCAACAAGAAGATATAACAAAAAAAGGCAGAATACAAACTTCACCTTTGACTTCATTGTCATATAAACTAGTTTATATAGGGACAAATGACATACCTTTTAAATGACACTTGATCCTCACTAGTGTCGTCCTTGTCACTCCGTATTTGGATTTTCGGGATGGTGAACCTGTGTAAGAAGAACAAAGAGACGAAGAGAGAGAACAAAGATATATATATATATATATATATATATATATATTCCAATGAATTCTATGTATAAGATCAAGGAGTTATAAAATAAAAGTAAAGACACTTTTATAGGGAAGAAATGTATTGTTGCATTATATTAAAGGAAAGTGGAGAATACAACCCATGCCTTGATGTTGAAATATCCCTTCCAATGACTCTTTTCTCCAACACACATACCTTTTCTTCAATTCCTTTGATGAAGAAGATCCACAATCAGACTTAGAGAGCTAAAGCAAAGCTATCTCAAGTATAATCTTTAGCAGAATTCTTAATGCATAAAAAATCCTTAGCCTTTTCCATAAGAGATCCCTATTTATATAGGGTGAATGAGGGTTGGATTAGGAGGTTAGGATTATCCCACTAAATCAGTTTGGAGTAAGATCCAAACCGATCGGAGGCCACCTCATCTTCTAGAATATTCCCTTCTAGAACTTTCGTGAATTTCACTTTTTCTCTTGTTTACGCATCGTCACACCTTATGCACAAGTATCCTGCGATGACATCACAATCCAGTTTGGTGCAACATGCAATGATCAAGCATCGTTGCACCCCAAGCATAAGAAGAGTGTGACAATATCCCTTGACATAGTTTTTAAGGAAGAAAATCTAATCCACTTTTCTCATGGAGAAAGTCTCTTTTAGTGTTTTCAGGGAACATGGAAGTGAGTCATGCACATATCATCACTTGATCACTGGGGTGACCAAAATAATGTGTAACATAATGCCCCCCAAAGTATGAATTTGGAACTTGTGACAACTAAAATACTTTACAGAATGTGTGTGTTGAAAACAAGGAGTGCATCAGTCGGGAACCTACAAACAATCAAGCATTTGCATAATAATATACCATCTTTTGAGGTATGCATTCCCATACTCAAAATACAGTCACTCTAATCATAAGTGTCAAGTGATTCATGGCCACTAAAAAAACACCGTGGATCCATGTCATCATGATTCAGCATAGCCACGAGGAATACATAGTGGATCTATGTTCTTAAAGAATTAAAATTCAGACATAGCCATGAGACATACACAGTGGATCTATGTGTCAGTACAAACTTATGAATACTCCATCGCAACCTGGACCAATATGGTGAGATCCAGGGTCTTCATTTCCGTCGTCCCTAAGTATGAATCTAGCCATGTGATTATAGGTTTCGAAGTTGAACATGGTAGAAACCACTTGATTACCAATCATTAATTAAAACTATTAACAAGTGCGAGGGAAATCACCATTGATGTTAATGACTCCCAAGGTAATCTAGTACAATCCAACGAGTGTGAATGAATGAGTTGAAGTCGAACACTCGATGAAATCTTCCAATCAGGGGCCAATGATGTGAACCCACTGTTGAAAGCGAAGAGTCCTGCCATTGAGGCATGCAGGCTCCAAGGTACTAAATGATTTTTATGTCTTGTTCCCAGATAATGAGTTGAATTTGACAGGAAAAGACTTGTCATAGGAGGGCCTTAATGTATCCCCCATCAATGACACAAAATATGTAACATATTTGAAGTATATTAGAGTATGAAGTGATTCAGAACTGACCGAGGGAAGGCCGACATGGTAGAAAATTTAGAACTGCAGATGGCCGACTCGATAAAAGGCTTGTTAAGGTTGGACTTCTCTTTAACATATGAATGACATGACAGTTGTCTTGGAAGGATTGACTTAAGGAGGACCCAACATATGAACTTGTGGATGGTCAAACGAGAGACGAATGGATTTCCCAACCCGGATACAGTGATGAAGGGGGGTGTCATGTTCAAGAGAGACTTTACTGCCACTAACACAAATACAAAGACACATTTCTTTCCCAATTCCCCCCCACCATTTCTGGCGAGTACCTCTTTATTTTTATGCAAGCTTGAGGAGGATAACATATGCTTGTAATGCAAGCTCATCCTTTGGATGAGTCCCTAAGAGTATTTTTAAAAAACCCTAGGAAGGATTGGTTTGTTCCCATATGGGCCTTTTGATGCTTGTTTTACAAGACCAAAGAAAGAAAACTCAGGAGTGTTTCATGTTTAGAGACTCTGAAAAACACTTAAAGAAAAATTCAAAATGTGCTTTTTCATTAGTTAGTCTGACGAGACCGAAAAAGAGATAATCTACTGCTCATCAGACATTTTCTTCAAATACTTTTACGAGCATGAAAAGAACAAGGTCACTCGACTATCTTTTTGTGTTTAGAGAGCTTGAAAAGATCTTAAAGGATACTCAGTAGGGTTCATTTTTTGTATTACCAATGCAAGTTCAAAAAACAATAAAAGGTTACTCGATTGCATTCTCATGGTTTCATGAGCATGATAAAGAATTAAGAATGTTCTCGGAGTTTTTCCTAAAAATCCCTAAAAGTATATGTACATAAGAAAAAATACACAAAAACAACAAAAAATGGCAGATCCATGTCAAACGTCTCGTCCTTAGATCTTTCAATCTGTAATAGAAACACTTTGCAAAGTTCATTAGACTTAGGGAATAGGTAAAATATTCAAAAAAAAATTAATTTACAATAAAATATGGTAAAAAGTAATAAAATAGGTCAAAATAACCCATTTACTATTTCATTTCGCAATTTCACCCAAATAGTGCCCAAAACCCTCATTTTCTCCCAAATTTCAAGCATCGATTCCAGAGTGCCCGGTGGACCATTTCGTGAACCACTTTCGTCAAAAAGGTAATCTCTTGCCCCTTTCTCTTTTCATGGTTTAAAATTTTGTGTTTAATGGTTTAAATTTGAGTTAAGGTCAAGTTTTTGGGACTCTTTGCACTTTGAGATCATCGTAGGTTCACGCTATCGAGAACTGCAATGATCCCAAATCGTCATAGGGGACACATAGCCAGGGTGCAACGACATCGCTCTGTGTAAAATCAATCCCTGCGATGACCACAACTCAATTTTTGAAAAAAGAAAATGAGTTAGGAAAACTTCTAAGTTTTGATTTTTGATGAATCTAATCATCCTTTGATGTTTCTTGGCAGGTTTTCCTTAGTCAAAATGCTCGAGTGGAGGGAATGTGAGCACGAGGAAGAATAATACTTCGTTGGGAATGACCCGGGCACTGTCATGGAACTCCGGGAGTGTGGTTTACTCAAATTATTCAAGGTTCACAGCATGAGAGCCTAACTGAGGCTATTGGAGTATCTAGTCCACACGTGGGATGTCAATGAACAAGCCTTTCATGTGGGTGTGCATACACTCACCTTGGAGATAGATGAAATTTACTTTCTGACGGGGTTATCTCACTGAGGCTCTCGAGTATCACTCTTAGGAAGTAGAGGTGGAGGGGAACCCATGGAATATTATGTTGCACACCACTGCAAGCCAGGTACAAAAATTCACAGTGGCAAGGTTTCCATTAGGGATGTTTGGGATTTACCATTGAGAACCATCCTCTATACTATCACCCAGATGGTAGGGATTGTGGCTCCCCACATGGCTTTACAAATCTACTTTCAATACGCTATAGAGTGTATGGATCCCCGGGTCTTCAACTGGTGTGAGGGTCTCTTGAAGAACATGAATAAGAAATTGACAAAGTGTCAGAATGGTCGGTTGAAACAGTTTGGTTATGGATCCATTTTAGTATCCTTCTTCTTGGAGAGGGTCACTGTCTTACGTCTACAGGTGGAGTGGGACATACCTGCTTCACAAGATACATGGATGAAAATATGGGTGGATTTGATGGCTCGTCATGGTGGTGTGCCTATCGTCAAATATGACGAGGTTTTCTTCCAGTGGCTGAGAAATCGACTAATCATGGTGGAGGACTATGCTAATTCCATGACAGACTTCTGTGGGGATCCTGACTTAGCTCCACCCGAGGGATATTAGTGGGGAGTGTTGGCTCACCAATTTGACATATTTTACATCATCAATTGGTCTCTTTTTTAACCATTTCACCCTATCCTCACACCTGTTTATTATGCCTATTGTTGTATTTTCCCACACTTCTGAAGTTGATATGTTTAACAAGCTTAATGTTGTTAATTATTATAATTTCCCTTGTTTTTAATGATTTAGAAGTGGTTTAGACTAATCTTGCCAATGAAGGTTTGTGACAGTTCTATTCACGCACCATACCTCCATGTTTAGCATGGATGCACACCGTTGGGGCCAAAATGAATAAATTGGTTTTGCTAGAAATACCTCCAAAATACATTGGTGTTCATTATTTCACACCCAGGTCACATGTGTGGACCTCTAGCATTTCGTCAAAGGATGGATCAAAATTGTGCCAAATTAGCAGCAACAAACTTCGACCTCTATTCCCGAGAAAATGAAGCAGAATCTAGAAATTCTAGAACACGGGTTTTCTGCAGAATGCGTCCATTTCACTGACGTGTGGGAAGAATTCCAAAATCGTGAACAATCAGGGTGATATCAGTGTTTTTCCAAACTGGGTTTGTCCATATTTACAGTTGGGCCTGCCTTCTCCAATCTTCTAGATGAATGGGTGCGTCCAGCCAGCAAGGGAGACTGAATCAAGCTATTCTCAACATTTTTATGTCATGTAAAATCATTTGTAATCATGTCTTGGTTATCTTTGCAAACCAATATCAACTATAAAGAGGAAACCAAATATCTTGTAAGCTAATTATGCTTAGACCAGGATGATTTGAGGGAATATGTTTTGATCCATCCCCTTGTTCTTTTTTTGTATATATATACAGCCATGGAGCAGAGGGGGGATTAGTATTGATGTAGGAGGGAATTAGTATTGTAGAGCCATGATTGAACATTTGTAATCCTTCATTTCATTCAATAAAAAATCAATTGCTGATATTCTACCCATCTTTGAAGTACTCATTTAGTTTGTAATCTTTTTTCGCAGCATGTGTTAGGTTTGCACGAGCCCCCATTCTCTACATACGTTGTGCTACTTTTATTTTCTTTTTTCCTTAGAATACATTGCAGCTTGTTTCCTTTATTTCCATTCATTTCTTACTTATTCATTTCCTGCAGTTTGTTAGCATAAGATAGAATTGGCTTTCATTCCGCATTTCCAGTGCTTGCATCTCAAAGCTTACAAGCCCCAAGCTGATGATTTAATGTTTGGAATTTATACATATATTTCCAACAACATTTTTGGCTCCATTGCAGGGGAGGTGCTACAAAGGGATTAAAGCCTAGTTAGATAGGTTTCCATTATTTTACACAGCTTGGGGGAGGGAAAGCAGTAATACGGGAGGTAAGAATCTATGTGGTCACTATTGGGAGTTTCCCCAAAGCCTTGAATGTTATTTTCATATAAGTGTGTTTCTTTTCATGCAAGTGTGTTGCCTTTGAATTACACAGCTTGAGAGAGAGGAAGCAGTAAAATGGGAGGTAAGAACCTACGCAGTCACTATTGGGAGTTTCCCCAAAGCCTTTATTGTTCCTTTCATGAAAGTGTGTTTCCTTTCATACAAGTGTGGTGTGTAAGATTTCATTTATCTCCTTGAAGTTTTGGTTTTCAGTTTGTAACAATCCCATGTATTAGTCCATGTGCAAGACATAGATTAGCAGATCAACCATAGAATGTAAAGATGTTCAAGCATTTGTTGAGAAAAGGAGGACATACCCCTGCAAGGATCTTTTCAAATCCTTGCTCACACTCTAGAGTTGCTACCAGGGATGAGTTTTCCTTTCAAGAAGTAGTAGAGGAACCAGAGATCCATGAAAATAGTCCACATGAGGAGGATCTAGAAGTTTCTTCCAGTAACCCTTGTGAGCAGATAGATGAAATCAAAGAATTATGGACTACATAAGATGAAGAGAAAAGACTAGAGCCAAAGATTGAGGTATTCTTGGCATGTTTGTCAACAGATCCTTTATGCATCAAACAGTGTGAAGACTAGTTCTTAGAAGAGCCTCATGATCTCTCATCCAAAGAAAGCCAAGGAAACAGAGACTACATTGAAGTTTGGTTCCAAACCATCATCAATCCACATTACTCCTCCATCCTTCAACATTTCTTGGCATCATCTCCACAAGAACAACTAGTTTCTCATGTCCAAATAGCCATTGAGGTATATTTTTCATATTTGGATATGAGTATTCTTATAAATATGTTACACACATGGCTTCATTGGAGATTTTCCTATACTTGAAAAAAGACTTTCTGTTTTCTCAACTAGGTTAGGACAATGAATAAATAGCTATATATAGTTAGTGGTTCAGTTTAAAATACAATGCAACAACTCTTTTATGTTTTTTGAATAAGCGGGGAATGCCAATAGTTGACAAGGAAGCTTGTTGAAAAGAAGGAAGTCTTTGTTCCCATGTGCGATCTCTGTTCTTATAGTAGGTTGCTTGCTAACAAACATCCCAAAGGAAACACCATGATTTTTCATTTTTCTAGTACTAGGACTGCATACAAGCAATATATCAACAGTGTCCCAACAACCTAGATGCATTCTTCAAATCCGGTCATGCACACTTAGATTTTTCGGATGGTCTTCAAGGCTCAAGTTCGTGCAAAAATAACTCAGAATTTAGATATGTAAGTATCAACTCCAAGGATGACTTGAGGTAAGCATTTTTCTGATCCTTCTGATTTATTGAAAATGAAGGAAATTTATCGTAAAGACAACATTTCAAGCTTGTTATTCTATTCTACCACTTATCCTTGCCACTTCTTGTCGTAATACCACCAATACACACTTATAACTCCACATGTGTCCCTTTTGTTTTTAAATTTGTTTCTTTCAAACCCTTAACCATTATGTCCTTTTCTCAACTGATGGTTGTGAAGTGTTGAATAAGTGCACCTTTCTCCCTGCCCCTATAGAATTGTAAGTTGTGAAGGGAGGGATATAGGGGAAAGATCAACAACAGAGCAGGCATGTTAATCTTCCAGGCTCAAAGGAAATTGTTCAGTATGCATATATGGGATCAAGTGTCCTGTCCATTTTGCATATAATAATGAAAATCCTAGAGAATTTGGCATACTTTTAATATCACATAGTGCAGTTACAATCTGTTGGTTTGCAACAACAATATATACATTTTGGGATCCCACCTGCAACCTCACAAATCCAATTTTTTGTAATATTTTCATCAACCATGAATTGGAAACAGAGTTGCAAAGACTGTTGTTTCTCAAATATTGGAATCGTTAATGTATTCAGTAAATGCATTTCTGTGTGCCTATGTTATTTTGGATATTATCTTGAGATATGGCAAGAGAATTTGCACAGCTTGCATTTCAGATCCTCATGGCACTTGCAACCTCGTTCCCTTGTTTTTGCTCTGTAGCAAACAAATTTCACACTTTATTTTTTATTCTCGGCTTGTTTCTACTCAATAGTAATTGAGTCTAATAAACTTGAGATGGCAAAAAATGCACCAGCAGTAGGTTATGTTACAATAGGCTCATACATTGTTTGATCTTCCCAATCTGGTTCTATTTATAGGTGGTCATGTGATCTAATTACATAGAAGGTTCATTGACAGGTGGCATGGTACGATTCATTAGCTTGAATGTATAGAAATGTCACATTAGATGATCAAACTATGAAAGGGGAATTATTTTGTTTATAAATTGATTGTGAGATAGACTTGGAACTTAATGCTACAAAAATGGATATTCAATTTTTGTGAAATTTTATGATGGGTAAACATTTTTTCACAATTATGGGAATTTTGACAAGAGTACATTTTCTGACTGGATTATCTATTGCTGGAAAGGGAGCTGAAATGATTCTTCCATTGAAGCCTCATATTCTAGAGGGAATCAACAGTTGATGGTCAAATATACAAATTCTATTTTTTTATATATATGGCCTAGTTTTTGTTGACAATTGCAGTCAATCACTATCTTTACAGAAAAGGGAAAGACTGATTTTGATATTTCCGGGAATGTGAATGCTGCAGGGTTTTGTTGAATAAGTTATGAGTTAACTCCTTTGTGGAAGTTTTGAGGATGGATTTGCATGAGGACATGCAAATACATCAGAGGGGGGAAGATGTTCCATGACTTATTTATATCATATCCAGATGTTATTTGAAATTATTGAATTTTTGGGGCAGCGTGTTGTAAACACCTTTTGACCAGAATGGTGTATCAACTAGTGCATTATTTAGCTTATTGGAAGCAATGATTTCAGAGCTTATTACTTGGACAATTTATGACAGTAAGTTTTCAACACTACTTTCCATTATTGTCTCAAACTTGGCTTTTAGGTTACTACCACCATTTTCATAAGAAAATAATCTCAGAGAATTCAAAATTTTTGAGCATGGATGAAGGATGAATTTTGAACAGCATGTATGTTCCAAAACGACATCCTACAAGAAATTCAGAGTAGGTACGGGAATCCCAGAGTAGGTACGGGAATGATGTTGTAGCTGCATTTTTATTAAAAAATTATAGAGAATAAATTGATATTTTTAATATCTCCCAAACCGTGCACTGTTTGGCCACGAAATTTGGAACATATATGCATCAAGGTATGACAAATAAATACACCAAATTCCAATCAATTCCAGTTTGTATTCTTCAAGAAATTGGCCATTGAAATCTTCAGCCATTTTTCCTTTTTATTGAAATTTGTGCACCTGTTGGATTTGATTTTTGATGAGCAACAACATAAGGATGATCTGAACAACCTCACAAAAGTTTATGGAAAACCAGTTTGTAGTTTGACAGATAAATCAATAGAAGTGACTACAAATTTTATAGTTTATTGCCTTTATCAATGTTGTTACAATCCCACTATGAGGGTCAAAATCTTTGCTTGATTTTCTAAATTAAAATCTGTTGGGGGTTCATTTATGGAAAATATTATGTGAGGTTAGCTTGGGCATGCATGGAGTTTTATTCTCAAGAAATCATGCGAAGCAATCTGGTTGTAGTAGTATTTATAATGTGACTTCTAGTTTAAGATGTATATACACAAATTATATATCCAGAATTGTTGAAGATGTTACATGCACATGCACAAAGGTGCTATTCAATTAGCATGCATGTTGTCCACAAATGAATGGTATGCTTGCATAATGGAATAAGAAAGCAAGCTCACACAATTTTATCTTTACTTGGTATGAAGTATAGGGGCATATCCTTCCTAATTTAATTGATGAAAATCATTGCATGAACTTGAATAGGTATGATGATGTATGTTGGTTGCATGTTGCCTAGATTTCACATGGCTATCCATATTTTGTATCACATGTAGTTTGAAGTTGATGTCTGCCAACAAAGGGTTTGAGCAGGGAGACATAAGGAAAGCTATTAGTGGATCTATTTTCATGGGAGGAAATGACAACAAAAATTTACAAGGTGGGCTCGATCAGTACCTACTTCCTTTGGCATCAGGATATGCCAATCCTTAAGTGTCGGAGAGATGTTGGCTCGCCAATTTGACATATTTTGCATCATCAGTTGGTCTCTTTTTTAACCATTTCACCCTATCCTCACACCTGTTTATTATGCCTATTGTTGTATTTTCACACAATTTTGAAGTTGATATGTTTAACAAGCTTAATGTTGTTAATTATTATAATTTCCCTTGTTTTTAATGATTTAGAAGTGGTTTAGACTAATCTTGCCAATGAAGGTCTATGACAGTTCTGTTCCCACACCAGACCTCCATGTTTAGCATGGACGCACACCGTTGGGGCCAAAATGAATAAATTTGTTTTGTTAGAAATACCTCCAACATACTTTGGTGTTCATTATTTCACACCCAGGTCACATGTGTGGACCTCTAGCATGTTGTCCAAGGACGGGTCAAAATTGTGTCAGATTAGCAGCAACAAACTTTGACCTCTATTCTCGAGAAAATGAAGCAGAATCTAGAAATTATGGAACATGGGTTTTCTGCAGAATGCATCCATTTAAATGACATGCGATCAGATTACCAAAATCATGAACAATCAGGGAGATATCAGTGTTTTTCCAATATGGGTTTGTCCAGATTTACAGTTGCACCTGCCTTCTCCAATCTACTAGATGAATGGGTGCGTCCAGCCAACAAGGGAGACTGAATCAATCTATTCTCAACATTTTTATGTCATGTAAAATCATTTGTAATCATGTCTTGGTTATCTTTTCAAACCAAGATCAACTATAAAGAGGAAACCAAATATCTTGTGAGATAATTATGCTTAGACCAAGATGATTTGAGGGAATTAGTTTTGATCCATCCCCTTGTTCTTTTTTGTATATATATACAGCCATGGAGCAGAGGGGGGATTAGTATTGATGTAGGAGGGAATTGGTATTGTAGAACCATGATTAAACATTTGTAATCCTTCATTTCATTCAATAAAAAATCAACTGCTGATATTCTACCCGTCTTTGAAGTACTCATTTAGTCTGTAATCTTTTTCACAACGTGTGTTAGGTTTGCAGGGGGCCCCATTCTCTACATTTGCTGTGCTACTTTTATTTTCTTTTTTCCTTAGAATACATTGTAACTTGTTTCCCTTCTTTCCATTCATTTCTTACTTATTCATTTCCTGCAGTTTGTTAGCATAAGATAGAATTGGCTTTCATTCCGCATTTCCTGTGCTTACATCTCAAAGCTTACGAGCCCCGAGCTGATGATTTAATGTTTGGAATTTATACATATATTTCCACCAACATTTTTGGCGTTGTTGTTGAGGAGGTGCTACAAAGGGATTAAAGCCTAGTTAGATAGGTTTCCTTTAGTTTACACAACTTAAGGGAGGGAAAGCAGTAAGACGGGAGGTAAGAACCTATGCAGTCACTATTGGGAGTTTCCCCAAATCCTTGAATGTTATATTCATGTAAGTGTGTTTATTTTCATGCAAGTGTGTTGCCTTTGAATTACACAGCTTGGGGGAGGGGAAGAAGTAAGACGGGAGGTAAGAACCTACGCAGTCACTATTGGGTGTTTCCCCAAAGCCTTTACTGTTCCTTTCATGAAAGTGTGTTTCCTTTCATACAAGTGTGGTGTGCAAGATTTCATTTATCTCCTTGAAGTTTTTGTTTTCAGTTTGTAACAATCCCATGTATTAGTCCATGTGTGAGACATATAGTAGCAGATCATCCATAGAATGTAAATATGTTCAAACATTTGTTGAGAAAAGAAGGACATACCCCTGCAAGGATCTTTTCAAATCCTTTCTCACACTGTAGAGTTGCTACGAGTGATGAGTTTTCCTTTCAAGAAGTAGCAGAGGAACCAAAGATCCATGAACATAGGCCACATGATGAGGATCTAGAAGTTTCTTCCAGTAACCCTTGTGAGAAGATAGATGAAATCGAATAATTATGGACTACATTAGATGAAGAGAAAACACTAAAGCCAGAGATCGAAGAATTATTGGCATGCTTGTCAGTAGATCCTTTGTGCATCACAGAGTTTGAAGACTAGTTCTTAGAAGAGCCTCGTGGTCTCTCAGCCAAAGAAAGCCAAGGAAACAGAGACTACATTGAATATTGGTTCCAAATACTCATCGGGCCACATTACTCCTCCATCCTTCAACATTTATTGACATAATCTCCACAAGAACAACTGGTTTCTCATGTCGAAATAGCCATTGAGGTATATTTTTCATATTTGGATCTGAGTATTCTTATAAATATGTTACGCACATGGCTTCATAGGAAATTTTCCTATACTTGAAAAAAGACTTGCTCTTTTCTCAAGTAGGTTAGGACAATGAATAAATAGCTACATATAGTTAGTGGTTCAGTTTAAAATATAATGCAACAACTCTTTAATGTTTTTTGAATAAGCGGGGAATGCCAACAGTTGACAAGGAAGCTTGTTGAAAAGAAGGAGGTCTCTGTTCTTGTTATCTCCTAAAATAACACTATCATTTTACCAATTTTTAGGTGATAGGAACAAGTCCAAAAATTCATTTCCAAATTTTTTTAGGTGTGTTAGAAGGTCTGCTATTTGGATACAAACTTGGAAAAAACATCAATTTTGGTCTTGGAAATCAAATATTTAAATCTCAGGTTTCGGTGGTTAAGAGGGGCTAAAAAACTTCTCATTAACCACCGAAAGTCTTGGTTTTCAGTGGTTAAGAGGCAAAGATAAAAGGACTGTTAACCACCGAAAATGTTTCTATGCGCAAAAGGAAAAAGCCCGTGCTTTTGCACGAGCTAGATGTCAAATGGGTGCAATCATTAAGTTATAACCGCCGAAAGTTTATCTAGGTGGTGAGGTATGAAGTTCTTATGGCATCTTATCTGAAGATTTATGCCCTGTTCTCTTTTTAACTACCAATTGTCATTTCAAAATTAAGGCTCAACAGAAATCCAAAATTCCATGCATGATTTTTAGATAACAGAATTGATTTGTCACATGGGCCTTCATTATCTCCAGTCACGAGGATACAAAATCATTATGACTTCATTTGATTTCTGTTTCAATTTCATTAAATATTCAATATTGAATCCGAGAGTCATTGTTATTGTCATGATCCTGTGATTTCCTCATGCAAACTCATACTCAGCAGCCATATTCTCGTGATTTGTCAAGGTTGACAAGTGGAATTCGAGTTCAATTGCTAGTTATTGAGCCATTTGTCATCCAATTCAAAGAAAAATCCGAGTAATTGCGATTCCCCCGCAAATTAATTCACCACATATCTGTTTTTAAATGTTACAACTTTTGGTGGTTAAGAGGCCTAGATTTTTCCCTTATTAACCACTAAAAGCAGTTCTTTCGGTGGTTAAGAGGCCTAAATTTTGCCCCATCTTAACCACCGAAAGCCTGTAACTACCAGAATCACCGAGTTTTTGCCTAGATCGGGATTTTTTGAGTTTCAATGGTATGAAACCTCTTTGAATGGACATTTATTGAATTATCAAGTCAAATCCAATGGCTATTTTTGAGGGATAAGGAAAAGAAGAGGTGTTTCAATCATATTCGGTATCTTTTTCAAAGACAGAAAATCAGGATTTTTGCACACTTCAGCAAATTCAAATTTTATCCTTGGAGGACCAAATCAAGCAGCCTTGGAAGGCTAGGCTTCACTTCATCCATACTCTATCACTCTTGAATATCATTAGATATGGATTGACCTCATCTTGAGGGTCTCTTCCTAGTTTTTTGTAAATATTGTTTACTTTCTGTATTTAGAAAATTAGATCCATTAATTTAGGATCTGAAAACTGTATTGTAAAGCTATAAAGCTGAAGATAGAAGATGAACAAAGGGTTCGATTTTGAGTTCTATATGCTACTATTTTTTATGAAAGACACTTTCTTTAATATATCAGCCTACAAGATTCTTTCATTTGTTACTGTCAGATCTTGTTTCATATTTGTCTATGCTTATGAGTGGAATTAGTTCTTTTGTCTCTGTTTAATGATCCTATGGTAACTGCCATTTTACTTTTGATTGTTAAGCAAGAATCACAAGCATCCTTGGCTAGTTTGTTGACCCATCATATATATGGTTTTATGTATGTTCTGGTTAATTGATTAGTTTTCTTATCCATTTGTTATACAAACCTATCTGACAATAGCTCTTAAAGGCCTTGTGTTGCATGATTATAGTTAAGACTATCTTGAGAATATAATCCAGAGTTTACGATATTCATCTTGATCCAAAACCCACACCTATTATTGATAAAATAGTTTCCAAAAAGATTAAGTTACCAAGCATCTCTGACTTACAGCCTAAGAGAGTTTCCTGGAGTGATAACAAATTGGCGTCGCTGCCGGGGAAAGAAGATCGAAGCTCATCTTCCTTGGGACACGACAAGATCTAGCTTTGATGATAGACAAAGCTTGGACATCATTTGGTTGTAATTATCTATCTGGCGACTCCATGAAGGAAAAATTCAGTGGTGACTCCAAAATAATCAAATGTCAAAAGAATTTGCAGCTCTTTTGGCTCGGAGGTTTGCACCTCTTGACTTCACAACAGTTCCTGGTTTCCCACATCCAGTTCCTTCTATAGATATTTGGGGAGATTACCTTCCAAGATTTGTAGAAAAGAAAGAAGATAATCCTTCATATCATCTCATCAAATTTCATCAATGCATGGTTCAGCTGGATATATATCATGAGGATGTGCTCATGAAGATGTTTATCTTCTCATTAGAAGGAGATGCTCGCAAATGGTATCGATCTTTACCTCCTTCTAGCATATCTTCTTTAAAAGAGTTTCATAGAGTATTCCATCATCGATGTGAAAGGTATTTTGCTTGGGAAATTATTCTTGAGGGTTGTTGTGAAGAATTTCATTCACATATTCAAAATGTTTATTCTTCTAGTTGTGAACATGAAATTCTTTCTATTATTGTTGTTCAAGAGGAAGATCTTCAAGATAGAGTTGATGTGAATATTGATGATTTTGTGACTGAAGATTCTCAGGATTGTTCTTCTTATGTACTTACTACTTTAAAAAAAAATGAAAAGGATCATAGGGTAGGGGAAGAAGAAGACGAATTTTCAGTTGAAAGTCTCTTTAAAGAATGCTGTGATGAATTTGAAAAGCATGTTTAGCAGGAAGCAGTTGATTCTTCTGTTTGCAGAGATGAAAGTTATGTTGTTAAGGATAATATTCATGATACAAATGGTTATAATGAGAATTATATATCTGTAGATGCATCATATCTTATCTTTGTTTCACATGCTGCCTTTGATTTGTATGAAGAATCATCTATAAAAGAGGATTGTTCTCAAATTTTTGAAGAGGTTTCTTATGACATTTTTTCGCCTGTGACTGATGAGAAGGATTTGAAGATTGCTTGTCTTTCTTTGCCAGATACAGAGGTTTTTTGTTCACCTATCTTTGATAAGTATGTAGACGAAGGAGATCAGATTTCTATATCAAATGATGTTGATTTGAGCAGCAGCCAGCCTATATATGATAGCTATGGATCTGATCTTGAAGAGCCTTTTTCTTTGCCTATCGAAGAACAACATCAAGTTGAAGTCAACCATTCAATTTTCACAGCTGATGTCCTTTCTCCAGAATTCTGTCATGAATATGATTTGTTTCATCAAATTAATGGACAATATGATTGGGTTGAAAAATATGTGGTTGAATATGATACTTTTCTGAAAGATTCAAAGCTTATGCATTTTGAGATTCCAGATGATAAAGAGCATATTGCATATGGCAATAGTCCTAGATCAGATCAGGAACATCATGGAACTAATACAGGAAAGAAACTTTTCAATTTTAAACAGCAAGGTATTGTCATACATAAATTTTATGATCCAATTGCTATATGGATGGACTCACGGTTTTTAGTAATGTCATATATTACAGAGTTTGGCATCATGGTTTGCAGTAGTGAACATGAGCCAATTGCAGTTCTCTTGTGGTATCTTTTGTTCTCCTTCCATGTTCCTTGTTGTATACATAAAGATGGGTCAAGCAATTTGCTGCTTGAATTATTTTTCTGGAAATTTGTATATACTTGAAACATGTATTTACAACAGTTAGAGTAGGAGTATATAGGAGAATAAGCTCTTCATCTGAGAAAGTAGATTCTTCCAGTTATTGGTTGTTGAATAAACAAACAGTCTACAGGTAAACTATAAGTTTTCAGGCTACAGGTTTGCTGAAGAACAGTTTCACAGGTTAGATGACTCCATGCCCAATGCCAAAGGCAACCATATGACTCCATGCCCAATGGAACTGCAATTTCAAAGATATGCAAATATTGTTTTCAGATTTTGGTTGAATACGCAAAGCAGGCTACCGATTGCACACACCACATGACTCCATAGCCCAATCGATAAGGCAACTGGAACTACTTGTTCTTGGAACATCACTGGGAGGATTCCATCCCCGAGTAGGAGCCAGATGTTATCTCCTAAAATAGCACTGTCATTTTACCAATTTTTAGGTGATAGGAACAGGTCCAAAAGTTTATTTCCAAAATTTTTTAGGTGTGTTAGAAGGTCTGCTATTTGGATACAAACTTGGAAAAAACATCAATTTTGGTCTTGGAAATCAAATCTTTAAATCTCAGGTTTCGGTGGTTAAGAGGGGCTAAAAAACTGCTCATTAACCACCGAAATTCTTGGTTTTCGGTGGTTAAGAGGCGAAAATAAAGGCATGTTAACCACTGAAAACGTTTCTATGCGCAAAAGGAAAAATCCCATGCTTTTGCACGAGCCAGATGTCAAATGGGCGCAATCATTAAGTTATAGCCGCTGAAAGTTTATCTAGGTGGTGAGGTATGAAGTTATTATGGCATCTTATCTGGATATTTATGCCCTTTTCTCCTTTTAACTACCAATTGTCATTTCAAAATTAAGGCTCGGCAGAAATCCAAAATTCCATGCATGATTTTCAGATAACATAATTGATTTGTCACATGGGCCTTCATTATCTCCAGTCACAAGGATACAGAATCATTATAACTTCATTTGATTTCTGTTTCAATTTCATTAAATATTCAATATTGAATCCGAGATTCATTTTTATTGTCATGATCCCGCGATTTCCTCATGAAAAATCATACTTAGCAGCCATAATCCCGTGATTTGTCAAGGTTGCCAAGTGGAATTCAAGTTCAATTGCTAGTTATTGAGCCATTTGTCATCCAATTCAAAGAAAATATGAGTCATTGCAATTCCCCCGCAAATTAATTTGCCACAGATCCATTTTTAAAACTTACAACTTTCGGTGGTCAAGAGGCCTAGATTTTTCCCCTCTTAACCACCGAAAGCCTGTAACTGCCATAATCACTGAGTTTTTGCCAAGATCAGGATTTTTTGAGTTTAAATGGTATGAAACCTCTTCGAATGGACATTTGTTGAATTATCAAGTCAAATCCAATGGCTATTTTTGAGGGATAAGGAAAAGAAGAGGTATTTCAATCATATTCGGTATCTTTTTCAAAGACAGAAAATCAGGATTTTTGCACACTTCAACAAATTCGAATTTTATCCTTGGAGGACCAAATCAAACAACCTTGGAAGGCTAGGCTTCACTTCATCAGCACTCTATCACTCTTGAAGATCATTAGATATGGATTGACCTCATCTTGAGGGTCTCTTCCTAGTTTTTTGTAAATATTGTTTACTTTCTGTATTTAGAAAATTAGATCCATTAATTTAGGATCTGAAAACTGTATTGTAAAGCTATAAAGATGAAGACATAAGATGAACAAAGGGTTCAATTTTGAGTTCTATATGCTACTGTTTTGTATGAAAGACACTTTCTTTAATATATCATCCTGCAAGCTTCTTTCATTTGTTACCGTCAGACCTTCTTTCATCTTTGTCTATGCTTATGAGTGGAATTAGTTCTTTTGTCTCTGTTTAATGAACCTATGGTAACCATCATTTTACTTTTGATTGTTAAGCAAGAATCACAAGCATCCTTGGCTAGTTTGTTGACCCATCATATATATGGTTTTATGTATGTTCTGGTTAATTGATTATTTTTCTTATCCATTTGTTATACAAACCTATCTGACAATAGCTCTTAAAGGCCTTGTGTTGCATGATTATAGTTAAGACTGTCTTGAGAATATAATCCATAGTTTAAGATATTCATCTTGATCCAAAACCCACACCTATTATTGAGAAAATAGTTTCTAAAAATATTAAGTTACCAGGCATCTCTGACTTACATCCTAGGAGAGTTTCCTGGAGTGATAAGAATTCCCATGCCCGATCTCTATTCTTATAGTAGGTTACTCGCTAACAAACATCCCAAAGGAAACACCATGATTTTTTTTTTTTTTTTTTCTGGTACTAGGACTACATACAAGCAATATATCAACAACGTCCCAGCAGCCCAGATGCATTCTTCAAATCCGGTCATGCACACTTAGATTTTCCGGATGGTCTTCAAAGCTCAAGTTCCTGCAAAAATAACTCAGAATTTAGATATGTAAGTATCAACTCCAAGGGTGACTTGAGGTAAGCATTTTTCTGATCCTTCTGATTTATTGAAAATGAAGGAAATTTATCGTAAAGACAACATTTCAAGCTTGTTATTCTATTCTACCGCTCCTTGCCACTTATTTTCATAATACCACCAATACCCACTTATAACTCCACATGTGTCCCTTTTGTTTTTAAATTTTCTTCCATCAAACCCTTAAACATTATGTCTTTTTCTCAACTAATGGTTGTGAAGTGTTGAATAAGTGCACCTTTCTCTCTGCCCCTATAGAATTGTAAGTTGTGAAGGGAGGTATATAGGGGAAAGATCAACAATAGAGAAGGCATGTTAATCTTCCAGGCTCAAAGGAAATTGTTTAGTATGCATTTATGGGATCAAGTGTCCTGTCGATTTTGCATATAATAATGAAAATCCTAGAAAATTTGGCATACTTTTAATATTAAATAGTGCAATTACAGTCTATTGGTTCGCAGCAAAAATATATACATTTTGGGATCCCACTTGCAACCTCACAAATCCAATTTTTTGTAATATTGTCATCAACCATGAATTGGAAATAGAGTTGCAAAGACTTTTGTTTCTCAAATGTTGGAATTGTTAATGTATTCAATAAATGCATTTATGTGTGCCTATGTGATTTTGGCTATTATCTTGAGATATGGCAAGAGCATTTGCATAGCTTGCATTTCAGATCCTCATGGCACTTGCAACCTCGTTCCCTTGTTTTTGCTCTGTAGTAAACAAATTTCACACTGCATTTGTTATTCTCGGCTTGTTTCTACTCAATAGTAATTGAGTCTAATAAACTTGAGATGGAAAAAAATGCACCAGCAGTAGGTTTCGTTACAACAGACTCATACATTGCTTGATCTTCCCAATATAGTTCTATTTATAGGTGGTCATGTGATCTAATTACATAGAAGGTTCATTGACAGGTGGCATGGTACGATTCATTAGCTTGAATGTATAGAAATATCACATTTGATGATCGCTTTATGAAAGGGGAATTCTTTTGTTTATAAATTGATTATGAGATAGACTTGGAACTTGATGCTACAAAAATGGATATTCAATTGTTGTGAAATGTTAGGATGGGTAAACATTTTTTCACAATTATGGGAATTTTGACAAGGATACATTTTCTGAGTGGATTATCTATTGCTGGAAAGGCAGCTACAATGATTCTTCCATTGAAGCCTCATATTCGAGAGGGCATAAATAGTTGATGGTCAAATATACAAATTCTATTATTTTATATATATGGCCTAGTTTTTGTTGACAATTGCCATCAATCACTATCTTTATAGAAAAGGGAAAGATTGATTTTGATATTTCTGGGAATGTGAATGCTACAGGGTTTTGTTGAATAAGTTATGAGTTAACTCCTTTGCAGAAGTTTTGAAGATGGATTTGCATGAGGACATGCAAATACATCAGAGGGGGGAATATGTTCCATGAATTATTTATACCATATCTAGATTCTATTTGAAATTGTTGAATGTTTGGGCCAGCGTGTTGTCAACACCATTTGACTAGAATGGTGTATCAACTAGTGCATTATTTAGCTTATTGGAAGCAATGATTTCAGAGCTTATTACTTGGACAATTTATGACAGTAGTTTTTCAACACTACTTTCCATTATTGTCTCAAACTTGGATTTTAGGTTACTACCACCATTTTCATAAGAAAATAATCTCAGAGAATTCAAAATTTTTGAGCATGGATGAAGGATGAATTTTGAACAGTATGTATGTTCCAAAACGACATCCTACAGGAAATTCAGAGTAGGTACGAGAATCCCAGAGTAGGTACAGGAATGATGTTGTAGCTGCATTTTTATTAAAAAATTATAGAGAATAAATTTGTTTTTTTTAATATCTCCCAAACCGTGCATTGTTTGGCCATGAAATTTGGAACATATATGCATCAAAGTATGACAAATAAATACACCAAATTCCAATCAATTCCGGTTTGTATTCCTCAAGAAATTTGCCATTGAAATATTTGCCCATTTTACCTTTTTCTTGAAATTTGTGCACCTTTTGGATTTGATTTTTGATGAGCAGCAGCATAAGGATGATCTGAACAACCTCACAAAAGTTTATGGAAAACTAGTTTGTAGTTTGACAGATAAATCAATAGAAGTGACTGCAAATTTTATAGTTTATTGCCTTTATCAATGTTGTTACAATCCCACTATGAGGGTCAAAATATTTGCTTTATTTTCTAAAGTAAAATCTATTGGGGGTTCATTTATGGAAAATATTATGTGAGGTTAGCTTGGGCATGCATGGAGTTTTATTCTCAAGAAATAATGCAAAGCAATCTGGTTGTAGTAGTATTTAGAATGCGACTTCTAGTTTAAGATGTATATACACAGATTATATATCCAGAATTGTTGAAGATGTTACATGCACATGCATAGAGGTGTTATTCAATTAGCATGCATGTTGTGCACAAATGAATGGTATGCTTGGATAATGGAATAAGAAAGCAAGCTCACACATTTTTATCTTTACTTGGTATGAAGTATAGGGGCATATCCTTCTTGAGTTAATTGATGAAAATCACTGCATGAACTTGAATATGTATGATGATGTAGCTTGGTTGCATGTTTCCCATATTTCACATGGCTATCCATATTTTGTATCACATGTAGTTTCAAGTTGATGTCTGTAAACAAATGGTTTGAGTAGGGAGCCATAAGGAAAGCTATTAGTGGATCTATTTTCATGGGAGGAAATGACAACAACAATTTACAAGGTGGCTTGATTAGTACCTACTTCCTTTGGCATGAGTACATGCCAAATACTTAGGTGTGGGAGAGATGTTGGCTCGCCAATTTGACATATTTTACATCATCGGTTGGTCTCTTTTTTAACCATTTCGCCCTATCCTCACACATCTTTATTATGCCTATTGTTGTATTTTCCCACACTTATGAAGTTGATATGTTTAACAATCTTAATGTTGTTAATTATTATAATTTCCCTTGTTTTTAATGATTTAGAAGTTGTTTAGACTAATCTTGCCAATGAAGGTTTGTGATAGTTATGTTCCCGTACCAGACCTCCATGTTTAGCATGGAGGCACACCGTTGGGGCCAAAATGAATAAATTGGTTTTGTTAGAAATACCTCCAACATACTTTGGTGTTCATTATTTCACACCCAGGTCACATGTGTGGACCTCTAGTACGTGGTCAAAGGATAGGTCAAAATTGTGCCAGATTAGCAGTAGCAGAATTCAACCTCTATTCCCAAGAAAATGAAGCAGAATATAGAAATTCTGGAACATGGGTTTTCTGCAGAATGCATCCATTTAGTTGACATGGTGGGAGATTTCCAAAATCATGAACAATCAGGGAGATATCGGTGTTTTTCCAATCTAGGTTTGTCCAGATTTACAGTTGCGCCTGCCTTCTCCAATCTTCTAGATGAATGGGTGCGTCCAACCAACAAGGGATACTGAATCAAGCTATTCTCAACATTTTTATGTCATGTAAAATCATTTGTAATCATGTCTTGGTTATATTTACAAACCAAGATCAACTATAATGAGGAAACCAAATATCTTGTAAGCTAATTATGCTTAGACCAGGATGATTCGAGGGAATTAGTTTTGATCCATCCCCTTGTTCTTTTTTTGTATATATATACAGCCATGGAGAAGAGGGGGGATTAGTATTGATGTAGGAGGGAATTAGTATTGTAGAGCCATGATTGAACATTTGTAATCCTTCATTTCATTCAATAAAAAATCATCTGTTGATATTCTACCCGTCTTTGAAGTACTCATTTAGTCTGTAATCTTTTTCACATCATGTTTTAGTTTTGCAGGGCCCCCCATTCTCTACATACGTTGTGCTACTTTTATTTTCTTTTTTCCTTAGAATACATTGCAACTTGTTTCCTTTCTTTACATTCATTTCTTACTTATTCATTTCCTACAGTTTGTTAGCATAATCTAGAATTGGCTTTTATTCTGCATTTCCTGTGCTTGCATCTCAAAGCTTACGAGCCCTGGTATGATGGTTTAATGTCTGGAATTTATACATATATTTCCACCAACATTTTTGGCGTCGTTTCCGGGGAGGTGCTACAAAGGGATTAAAGAGTAGTTAGATAGGTTTCCTTTAATTTACATAGCTTGGGGGAGGGGAAGCAGTAAGATGGGAGGTAAGAACCTACACGGTCACTATTAGGAGTTTCCCCAAAGCATTGAATGTTATTTTCATGCAAGTGTGTTGCCTTTGAATTACACAGCTTGGGGGAGGGGAAAATACCAATATAGCATAGAAAAACCTTAGAAAAAGTACTCAACGCCTTGAAAAAGATACAATTTCAGATAATAAACCTCTTCGAGGGCACAACCTCCTTTTACCCGACTTAAATGTTCAAGTACAAGATGATTCAAAATGAAAATGTGACTAGGAGGTATAATTACAACTAATGGCCTAAAGCCAACATAAATAAAATAACATTACTAATATAATATGCCCCAATTAAGGGGTAATGAGCCAATATTAGGGCTTAACATGCTCCTCCCCTTGAGACAAGTGTTGTCCACAACGATTGAGT